>PVJX010018608.1:0-36211 GCA_004027295.1 Dolichotis patagonum
TCTACTTTACATGCTTTAACTTTGTAATTTAAACAACTATTTCCAAGAAGTCAGTATGTAATTAGTCAAGTAATAATTTCTTAGGTTTTATTGTTGTACTTTTCCTTTTTTCCTTGGAATACTGTATGGTTGCTACCCTTTATTCTGTTTTATTTTGTTTTGTTTTTTCCTCTTTAAATAAAATTATAAAAAAAAAATTAAAAAAATGCAAATTCAAACTACACTGAGCTTCCATCTTACTTGAGAAAGAATGCCTATCATCAAGAAATAAAATCATAACAAAAGGTTGTCAAGACTGTTGGGAAAAAAACTCTCCCACATTGTTGGTAGGAATATAAGTCAGCATAACCACTATGAAAATCAGTGTGAAGAGTCCTCATAAAAACTAAAAATAGAAATTCCATTCACCTCAGAATTCCCCTTCAGGAAGGTATCTTCCTGAGATAAAAACATCATATTACAGTGGTACATGTGTATTCATGTTTATAGCAGCACAATTCATAACGGCTAGATCTTGAAATTGGCCTATATGTCCATCAACATTCAAATGGAAAAGGAAAATGTGGATAGATACACGATGGGATACTACTTCTGCATAAAGGAGGAGAAATTTGAATCACTTGTAGGAAAATAGATGCACCTTAGGCCATCATGTCAAGTGACATAAATCAACCACAAAAGCTTAAATATTGGATAGTTTCTCTTAAATGGGAAACCCAAAGTATGAGTGAAGAGAAAAATAAGAGATGGCTAGTAAGAAGCAGTGGCCAAGCTATTCAGCAAATGGGTTACAGAGACAGAGAAAGGAGGGAAGGAGGGGAGCAAGGAGGGTAGTAAAAAGAATTTAGATGAATTATGTGCATATACCAGTTACCGGGACGGATTCAATCATTGTATACTGTAAATATGTACTAATAAAAAAGTGATGGAGGAGACGATGAGCCAGTTCCTCTACCAAGTGTTAAAACACAATATGTAAAAAGGTCATTTGGTGGCGCACACCATATAGGAATGATCCCCTTCCTCCCGAGGTTGATAAGAACAAAAGAAAGCAAACAGATAATATCTCTTTGTGCAAACAAGAATTCCTGAACGTTGAGTAAGGAACACCCTTAGAACAACGACTTAGACCTCAAAGATTTTCTTCTTGTTCCATGCAAGACTGTTGCCAGTATGATCCAGGGGTCACTCCTAAAGATTTGCGAGATCTTCAGCATAAAAAAAATGACTGTACTGAAGAGCAAGAAACCCTGGTCCACAAAGAGAACCAGTGGTGGTCAGAGAAGTGAAATGTGCCTGACATTATATGTGAATACTGTGAAGATTATCCCTGAACGGCTCAGTTTGTATTTGTTAATATTAGACCAACTGTAGACAAATGCAACCACAAATTAATTGTATTAGCATAATGTTTCTATTGCACACGTGGTTAGAGTACAGATTCCAAATCTATGGCTGAATTCCTTCTAGTATGAACAAAAGTTGCTTGACTCTGAATAAACCTGAGCTGTGGATTCTCTCTAGAAAGTGATATTTTGAGGCTTCTCTCTTTTTTGCAGAGGTTTCTGCCTAGTTTTTGTTGTCTAGCTAATATTAATGAACTTTTAAGAGTTAGCATTACAAATAAAGCAACTTGCAAAAAGTTTTTTGAAACAGAATAACAAAATATTATCTTTATTCACCAGTTGGGAATGCCTTGTGATGGCATTTAGGGTTTATTTGGATAATCCAGAGTAATCTCCTCTGTCTCCGATCTTGAAACCCACCTGCACATGCTCTTTCACCTGACAATGTAAGATTGAAGGTTCCAGGGGTGAGCACCAGCTGTCCCTGGAGATGGTCCTCATGTGGCCCTTTCACGCCCCAGCTCACAGCTCCAGCCCAGGCTTATCCCTTTGCCTCAGGTAGTGTGTCCTGCCTAGATCTCAGTCCTTCCTCTCACCCGATCTGTGCTGCCCTGGATCTCCCATAGCTCCCTCTTCACACTAAGCGGCCCCGGGTCCACCCATTTTGGCCCAGAAACACTGATGAATTCAGGGAACTCAAGGTCAGTTATGATCAAGAATTAGCTAGTGTAAGCATGTGTCAGGTGCTGCCCTCAGCCTCGTGCTAAGGCTTCTTAGCTGTAGGCCACACCTCCCAGGTACTGGTCTATAATGCCATTGGTCTCCAGGCCTGCATTCCTGATCCTCACTCTGTCCAGGAAACAACTATCGCCACCTGCAAATTGCTCTGATGCCCCCTATCCAGACCCCTCCAGAGACTCAGTCACGTGCTCCACAGTCACCCCAGGGTCTTGGGAAAGTTCTAAATTGTCCAAAGGTCTTTTACTCTGGGTGTCACCTGTCACTCAGCCTAAGTTTCACACTGCTCTTGGGTCAAATCTTGCTTTTTCTGCTATTTGGTAAAATTTAAAGCTCTGGAAAGTGGTTTCTGACAGATGCCAGCCATACACTTGCCACTCCTCTGCTTTCTGTTGGTTTAAAGTTTCTTTAGTGTATGTCTCTGCTGGGGAAGACAAGTAACTCGTCTCTGGGGGCTCCCAGAGGATAAAACAGTGGTGAGGAACCTATGGCACGCATGCCACAGCAGGCTGTTAGTGTCACTGAAAGCTCTGAAATTTTCACCATCACTGGACTCTCATTGCCTAGCGCACAACAGTCAAATAACAATAGCTATCAAGTCCATTTATTCATCTCATTTAACATTTTGTGTGCATTTCAATCAATAAAATACCTTAATATTTTAATAGCTACACAAATTTCTTATGTGACTGTGCTGTGTTCAGGTTAGGCAAACTGTGACTGGTTTTCCAAACCACTCCCACAAACTGTAAGGAGCACTTCACTTATGGATCACTGTTTGTACCTCTACTTGTTCTCTGGGGTATGTGTCAGGAAGTCTAGTGTGTTTTGAGTATACACAGTGGCAACATATTCACTGGCTCAGTTTGGGGTAGGAAGAGCCGGCTGTCATGCTGTGAACTTCTATCTTTCTCACCCTGGGCCAGTCCTTCCCTCTGGCCCGGAAGCTGTTATGTCTCAGTAGGAAAGACGAGAACTCCTAGGGTCTGAGTCCTTGGTGGACCTCAGTGGTGCACCACAATGTGGCCTTTCAGGCTCATCTCAGAGGACTTGGCCCAGTATCCCCAATAGTTAAGGAGCTTGGAGCTTGGGCCCAGCTCTGACAGTGAGACTTGGGGTTCCCAGATGGTCCTTACTCCTGGACAGTGACTTTCGATGCTTAAGGCTATCCCAAAAGCTACAAGATCCAGACCTGCTGACCACCTCAACCTTCTCCACAAGCTGCTACTTCTCTGTCACCCTTCTGTCCTGGTGTCCAGCAAGTCTTCCATGTGGCCTGTCCCTAGGTCCATAGCTGAGGCCCATGACTGACTGTCAATTTTTGTTGTTCAGGTGAAATAAGATAAAATTATCTGCCTTCACTATTTAAACATATACCTCAGTAGCAACAACATTTATAAAGTTATGCAGTCACCAGCTCTACCTAGTTCTATAGCATTTCTTCATCCCCCAAAGAAACCTACACTCCATTAAGCAGCTGCCAAAACACCCATACACCCTTGCCCGAGGTAACCCACTTTCCGTGGATTCTCATATCCACTCTGCAAACATCCCACCACCAGTGGTCTGAAGAGGCTCCTGCCCTTGGGAAGATTCAGAAAGTGTTTGTTTTATCCAGATCCAACAGCTATCAAATAACCCAAGAACACAGCCAAACAGGACACTTGCTCTCATTATGCAGTAATGATAGTTATGGATCACTGCCCCAGAAACTATGAGCACATGCATGTCTCTCAGGCCTGGAACTGGCTGCTCTTTTAAGCAGACACAGCCTCGTCCTAGAGCAGAAACTCCTCCTTCCTTTGAGCACAAGTGGGGTGGGGACTGGAAGCTTTCTTGCCTTGGGATGGTGGTCATAAGTCTCAGCTGGGATCATGAAGATGCTACATTTGTCACAGCAGCCCTGTGCCTGATTCCCTTCTGCAGAAATGATGCTAGGTCAGGAAGGGAGCCAGGTGTTGATGCTGTCCTGCTGAGTGTGCTGAGCACTGCCAGCTACTGGTCCATGATCTCTTGCTTGATCTGGATTCTGAGTAGGGCTGGCAGCCAGACACCTGCAACAGGCAGCCATAAGCCAGTCAGTCCAGCTGCCTGCAAAAACAGGGTTAGAGGATGACCCTCTGCTCAAGTATTCCTAATTGTCCTTTAGCCAAGTTGGTGACTTGGGCTTCCAAAGTGAGGCAACATGTTCAGTTTGCACCCCACTACAGACAGTGACCCAGCCAGGCCTTGGGCAGACTCCCCAAACAGAGAGAGCCTTCCCAGAAGATGGGGCAAAAGGAAAATGATATCCAGGTCTTAGCAGTGCAGCCACAAGGGTCAGTGGACGGTTGCTTTAAATCCCTAGCAAATACCCAATAGCCAGCCATAGTGATATGCATGGGATGGGTGGAGGTGGCTGTCCCAGGGTCAGGCATGAACACTGTTCACAAAAGTCAGGATGCTGCTGTCAGATACTCATCCAAGCATTTCTGACATGAGCTTGCAGTTTGTCTTCACTCTTTGGAGTAGGCAGCTCAGGAGGAAATTCATAAATGAAAATAGCCAAATACAAGGCTTGGGGTCTTGTGAAATGTGATTTCAGAGTAACAAAAACTGGTAAGGGCAAGTTCCCATCAGTGATGATTCCATCTTAAGCTACATGAGGCCAGGATTGTAGACCTCAGCTCCCGGAGTCAGTAGGGGACAAAGACCAGGCTGGTAGGAGCTGTGGCTTCCCACTGGGCCCAGGCAATGTAGAGTTATCAAGTGTCTGCTGAGTACCATGCCTTGCCTGTGCTGTAAAAATGCTGCTGTCTTAGCCTAATGTGTGATATCTTAAGCCTGATGTTGATGTTCTGAACTCTTCCTGTAGAGAAGGCTTCACTTGCCAGCCGTGGCAGGGCTGGCACATTTTCAGACTGCTGACTCGTCTCTGGATGAGTGTGTCAGTGCTGGAGGGTGGCCATGGTAGGACCTGAAGGTCTCCTTGCAGATGCCAAGAGCCAGAGTTCCCTTGGACCTTACAATGCCCTTTTTATCATGAACAGTACCTCCTTTACAACTCTTCTGGGTGTAGTCAGCCTGTCAGCGGCTCAGAACTCAGAATGAGTTAGTTATAAACATGATTCTACTCATGTGTTAGGACCACCCAACCTCTTGGTCACGGAAGGTTCTGATTCCATTATCTAAAATGAATCTCAAATCTGGTAATGGTCCTGCCTTATGGAATTTCAGGGTGTCGAGAATTGAAGAAAGATATCAAGCAATTCTAGAAAGAAAAAATAGATTAACCACAGAGAAATTATCTAATCAGTAGCATCCTTTCATTAGCCATGAGGGTGAGAAAACAATGGAGCCACACTCTGTAGAGTCATGAGGAAAATATTTTAAAGTGAGAATGTATGTCTAGCCAAACCATCAACTGTGTTTGGGAATAGGTTCCAAGACACATGAGTTTTGTGGAAGTTTTTCTTCTTTTGTGCTCTTTTGGAAAAGATCTTGCTTAGCGATGTTTTTTAGGAAGGCCAATGACAACAAAAGGAATGTAAGAAAAAAGAGAAGTGCAATCCAGAAAGCAGTTGCATTACCCGGAGCACAATATAAAAAGAAATTGTAGTCTGAGGGCCTCAAAAGCAGCCAGTACAAATCAAGCATAGAACAGGACAGTGAAGAAGCTGGCTGACATGCCTCACATATTTCTTCCACAGATACGGAAAAATAAAGGCAGTTATTAAGGCCAGGAAAAACAAACAGTTATTAGAAGCAGGCCATGAGCCCATATCAAATACCCTGACCTAATTTTTTAACTGATGAAGTGTTTTTTTAAACTCTATTTTGTAACAGTGGCTCCTGGATCATCCCTTCTAGTTGCTGGGCTTAGTGGTACTTCTGGGGTACAGAAAGGAATAAAACAGTTGGCCTTAAACTTACAATGGCTTGGCATGGTTTTTTGACATTATAGCAATGATGACAAACCTTTTAGAGCTTTCAAAGATAAAACACTTTGATGCTGCCCATGTGTCATAGGTTTGACACCACTCTTTTATAGTATTCAGCAAAAGCCATACATTGAAATTTGAATTTTGATCTTCTTCTAGACTATTGACAATGTTAGGTATTTTCTTATGATGCTGGTCAGTGGCGGAGAGCTGCAGGTCCCAGTAAGCCACGTTATAATAAACGGAAACAACTAATATCCTCTACAGTTTTTTTGTGTTGCCATCATTTTTTTGTGACATTGTGTTTTGCATTTTTGTATCCTATCATGCATGACTACAAGAGATAAGTCAACATTTTGTTATAAACAAGTTTTATGTTAGATGGTTTTTCTCCAGTTACAGACAAATGTAAGTGCTCTGACCACATTGAAAGGAGGTGAGGCTAAGCCGTGATATTTGGTGGATTATATATATAGTATCAGACGTACGCTTGATTTACACTCTTTTCAATTTATGACAGGTTTGTGAACAAACCCCATCATAAGCTTTATAAAAGCATAACACATGTTTACTAATTTTAGAATTACACACTCAACACAATGGCAATTTCAAGGGAGACATCATTATAGATTCAGCAGAGTCCATATTATACATCTTTTCTGCCTATTGTTACATTGCAATTCCTCTCCTCTCTTTATTTCCTGCCTTCATTTTCTCCTTAGTTCTTACCACAACCTGATGGACTGCATTTTTTACTTAAGTGATTTTTTTCTTTCTGTCTCCTAAAAGCATGAATATGAGCTCTATATAGCAAGGGGGTGTTACCTGTTTTGTTTGCTGCCCACATTATGTTCTGCATGTCATAGGTGCCCACTTCATTTTGCTGAGTAAATGACATCTGAGTGATGCAGAGAAAGGTGTGTGATGAAGGCTCATGCAGGAGGTACAGCTACAAGGAGAATCTCACCCCCTCACCTGCCATAGAAGGGACTGTGAGATGGTCCTTGCCTGGACCTGCAGAAATGGAGCCCTCTGCACCTGATTCCAAGCTATTAATAAAAATACCAAGAGCTAAAAATAATACAACTAACAAAATTAAAGGGATGATGTGGGAAGTGGAAATGACTTAAATTCCTCTTTCATATTGGGACATCAAGTAGAAATTGTCTAAAATTGATCAATCCAGAAACAGAAGTAAAAGCATTTTATTTAGAATTATGGTGGTAACAACAAGATCTGAAAACATAAACTGTTAAAATGATTCTCTCCTGAGAACTGGACTAGGGGTGGGAAACTTTCCTTTTTCATTTAATATCAGTCTACATTGCTTTAATATTTTTACTTTGTGTGTTTATTACTTTTATAATTTTAAAAAATGTGGGGGAAAAGCCATGTACACAGACTTCAATATCCTTGCTTCCTCTAAAAATGTCTTCATTTATTTATGATTTAGTATTATGCCACTGGACTTTATAGAGGGTCAATATAAAAAATGGCCATCTGAAGAGTCTATCTGTATGGTTTGAAAACTGTAATAAAAGGCATTCATGTCCATTATGTCACCTAATGTCCCTTATATAAGGATTCATGCTGCAAACCTCCAGAATTTCACACCTGGAAAAAGTTTGTCTCAACTGGGGGAAAAAGATCTAACACAGATATGAAGGACAAAGAGATTGACATTGTTAATGAAGAAAAATTTTCTCAAATTAATAAGAAAAATTCCTAAATACCTCAGTGGAAAAGAGAGAAAGGATATAACCTCTGTCACCATAGAAGAACATTTTAAAAAATCGATTAATATTTTTACCTCTGGTGAAACTGTAGGAGTAGGAAAGAAAATGAGAAAACAGATAAAGATGGAATGCAGCCTAGCACCTGGGCTCAGCCTTCTGCAGGGCACCTGGGGACATGAACACAATCTTAAAAAGCAGGTACCTGTGAGTCTAGCAGCTTCCCACTAAGAATACGGATTAAGAAAATAGTTGGCTGTGGCTAATGTAGCAAAGTACCAAACTAGGTGATTTAAAGAACGGGAATATATTCTCTCACAGTTCTGGGGGCTGGAAGTCTGAGATGAAGAGGTGGGCGGGGTTGAATGTTTTCCCCTGGCTTTCCCTAGCTTCTGGAGGATTGCTGAGTCTGCGGATCCTTGGCTCCCACAGCTCTGCTTTTATCTTTCCACCGTGCTCTCTAAATGTGGCGTAATAGCACAATCCAGTTGCAGTCCACATGTGCTTGCACACGTACACCTTGAAGGGCACGTTCTAAAGTGCTCCCAGATGTTCTCTTGTGAAATGCCCACCTGTATCAGGATAGGTGAGGTGCCTCCACTGGGTCTCATGACTCTGAGTGGAGGGAGTCTATTTCTTCCTTCCTACCATTTGTCAGAATTTGCAGCGTGTTCACATTCTCCACAGAGCTTTACTAGCCCAGCGGCTCTAGATCACCAATTTTACCCCTAACTGTATACCCAGCACTCAACCTCATGGAGCTGAAATTAGTATTTGACAAATGCATGAATAAAGGAATTACAGATACTTTCATTTTTGTCTTTATTTTTCTTTGGTCTTTTCTATTTCTATACAAATGAACACATATTAACGTTTTCATACTGAACAATAATGAAAAGTTCACTTTTAAATTCTGTGCCATTTCCTTGGGAGATGGATAAGTGTAATGGGCTGTTGCTTAGAAGACACTCATGTTCTTTTTCCTTCCTCTTCCCAGTCTTCCAGAAGTGTCCATATGCCTCAGTAAGAAGATAGGAGTTTCTGAGCATCCCCACCACAAGCTGGGGATTTAGCTCAGTGGCATAACCGCTTGCCTGGCAATTGCAAGGTCAAGAGTTCGATCCCAAGTGCAAAAAAAGATAATAACTTCATTTCCATTTTCTGAGTTTGTGCATTCTTAGTTCAAGAGATCAGCTTCTCCCTGGAGGTCATTGGCCTGGGGCGAATTCTGGGGGAGTACATTCTGGTCAGTGTGTTACAGTATAAGCCATATCCCCATCATAAAGGGACTAAAAAGATCAACAGTTTATGCTATAAGGAAACATAGAACAAACACTTGAAACCATAGACACAGGCAAAGGTTTCCTGAATAGGGCTCCAATAGCACAGTAAATCATAGCAAGAATCAACAAGACTATATCGAATTAAAAACTTGTGCTCAGAAAGGGAAAAGAAACCAACAGAGTGAAGAGACAACATACATTATGGGAGAAAATCTTTGCCAGCTATTTTTTGGACAGAAAATTAACATCTGGAATATACGAAGAACTTAACATTTTTAACACAGCTGGATGTGGTGACATGCACATGTTATCTCAGCACTCTGGGAGGCTGACCTCTGAGGGTCCCAGGCTCCAGCCTGGGTGTGCTAGTTACTCTTCTTGTTGCTAGGACAAAATATCTGACACTCATAAGTTAAAAGATGAAAGATTCATTTCAGTTCATAGTTTGTAGAGGTTTCATTACATATTTGGCTGGCTCCAAGGTGGGGTGGCTAGGCAGAGTAAAAACAGTCCAGGGCAGGACAGGCAGAAAGAGCAAAACAGCAGCAGTGATAGGCTGGCTTCCATCTTTCCCTTTATATTCTATCCAAGTTACAAGCCGATTGGTTTCTGCCACCAACACTGAGGGTGGGGGACTTCCCATCATCCACACCCAGAACTATGCTAAAGCAATTTAGTTATCACACACCCTTTATCCATAGTCACATACCCTTGATCTAGCCACCTCCAAAAAATCCTACCTGGGAGCTAATGAGGCTTTGGTGTGTGTGGGAAGTGGGGCACATCTAGATAAAAGCTATAACAACACTAAGAAATTTACTAACCTAGCAAACCCTGTCTCAAAGTAAAACATTAAAGAAGGACATAGGAGTGTAGCCCAGTGGGAAGACTCTGGGTTCATTTGCCAGGAAGAGAGAAAGAGAGACAGAGAGAGAGAGTGAGAGAGAGAAGAAGAAGAAGAAGAAGAAGAAGAAGAAGAAGAAGAAGAAGAAGAAGAAGAAGAAGAAATAAAGAAGGAAAGAAAGAAAAAAAAGGGAAAATTGTTAGCACCAAGAAATCAAATAACTCAATCAAAAAATAAGCAAACGAATCAGACACTTGTTGAAAGAAAAGAAGTATAAATGGCCAATAATGTTCAACATCTTTAGCCATTAGGGAAATGCAAATCAAAACAATATTGATTTCATCTCAACTCAGTAAGAATGGCTAACATCAAGAATACAAAAACAATAAATCTTGGCAAGGCTGTGGGAAAAAGGAACCCTTCTACATTGATAGTGGAAATATAAATTAGTAGTCACTATGAAAATCAGTATGGAGGGTCTTCAAAAAACTAAAAGTAGAAATACCCTATGGCCCAGTTATACTACTCCTTGCTATATGGCCAAAGGAATTAATGTCAGCATACTTAAGAATACCCACATATCCATGTTTGTTATTGCACAATTCACAAGAAACAAGATACGAAAGCAGCATAGGTGCCTATCAACAGATGAATGGATAAAGACAATGTGGCACACATACATAATGGAGTATTATTCAACATACAAAAGACCAAAATTTTGTGATTTGTAGGACAATGAATGGAAATAAAGATCATTATGTTAAGTGAAATAAGTCTGTCTTGGGTTACTTTTCTCTCATTGCTGGGACAAAACACCTGACACTCAAAATGAAGGAAGGAAAGGTTTATTTCTTACAGTTTTGGGAGGTTTCAGTCCCTAGTCAGCGGCTCCAAGGCACAGTGGCATGGCAGAGGGGCAACACCTCAAGGAAGCAGCCACAATAAAAAAGAAGTAAACAAATCTCCTCTTCTGGCTTATACTGTACACAGTCCCTCCCCTCCAGGGCAGACTTAGCACTCACAAAATCTTGCTCTCTTTTGGGCAGGATGAGGGTATTTACAAAATAAGGACCTTGGCTCCCTGCCGAGTGTCTCACTCAAACTTCTAAACTGCTCAGGTTGACAAAATGTATCAACTATAACAATCCACCCCTTGCCAAGGTGGCCTCTTTAAACCAGGCTCCAGGTACAAAGGCATGCTTATTCTTAACATTCTACAACTTAACAATTCTTAAGAACCAGCATTAAGTCTATCAACATTTTATTAGAAACATAACATTTTGTCGTGGACCCCCAAAGATGTATGCACATTCCTTTATGCAAAAAGCATTTGGTCCATCTGCAAGAGTTGCTAAAGTCCTAACACTTTTCAGCATTGCTGAGAAGTTCAAGTCCCAAGTCTTCTCCGAGAGAGAAGGCAAAGTCTCAGCTGCATACTCCTGTACAAATGAAAACAAAGTTAAATATTTGCAACATGCAAAGGCACAAGATACACATTCCCATTCCAAAAGGTACAAACAGGAGGTTATAAAGGATTGGGACAAAAGCAAGTCCAAAATCCAACAGGGAACACTAAGTCCTGTAACTCCATGTGCACCGCCTGAGGCAATATATGGCAAATTGTGAGCTCCAAAGGACTTATGTGCTTCACCCCTATAGCACTTCTGGTGGTTACCGAACCCACGGCTTTTTTCGTGAGCTAGCTTTGCTCCCTCGTTGTAGTCAGGGGTTGTGAGGAGAACAATTAGAATCAGGACACAGAATTTATAATATTGTTTTATAATGGTCACCCAGAGTTTAACACACAAAAGTGCAGGAAATATGTCCACAACACTGAAGACATAGAATATTCAGCTAAGGGCTGAATCCCACAGTAATGTCCTGCATGAGTCCAAATGAAGACCTAGAGCCCATGACAATGCCTCCCACAAGTCCAGCTGGAGGTCTAGGGCCCACAAGAAGGAGCCACACCAGTCTCTTTTATGGATCTGTGCTGGGAAGGCCAAAGGTCAGCAGTGGAAGCTAGAAAGTCTACGCCAGCGGGGTGAAGGCGCTGTGCTGCTAGGTTGTGGGTTCTACACTGTATCTGAGAAGTCATGTTCATAATAAAGACCAAGGCTGTCCTGAAAAGCACCACAGCCGTCTTCAGCAACATGGAGGTCCTGAGCTCCTCTGATGATAAGAACGGTTGAGTACATGCCAGAAAGCCAGCATGACAAGCTTCTCCTAGAGATTAAACAACACAAGTATTCTCTCCGGAGCCAGGAAGTGATGCTTCCATGTAAGGATCAGAGCTCCTCCAAAGTGAACACAGCCACTCTCACCAACACGGTCCCGAGCTCCTCCAATGACAATGGTCAAACTCACACTGGGGAAGCTAGTCGTGACAAGCTCCTCAGGAGAACCAATGGCTCAACAGCAACACTTAGAGAAACCCACAGGACCTCACTCGTCTTCTCCATGTCTCTATTTATGCTAGCAACTTTCCTCAGATGGAACATCTACACTCAGCTCCATGCTGATTTAACTTAGCTGATGTTAAGTTGACCACAGGTTTTTAATGTATAACATCCCTCATTGCAGGTTTCCTCAGATGATCCACATTCCTGGTTTTTCCAAACTTCTGAGGTCTCCACTGCACTTTTGGCTTCACACTCACAGCTTCACACACTGCTCTCTCAGGGCGACACCGCCTGGATTTCCAAGACTCCCGGAATTGGGGTGGAAGCCTTTTCAGTCTCAGAACCCTTGTATTCTGTATGTACCTAAAACCAGCACCACGTGGAGGATGCTGAGGTCTGCTGCCAGTTGGAGCAGTAGCCAGGCTTTCCTCTCTCTTGGCTGTAGGGGTCCAGTACCTGGATCACTGGACATTATGAACCTGATTCTGAGGAACAAATTCTCTATGCTGCCTCCATTCTGGAATCTGCTGCGGCTGCCGCCACCATTCTGGAGCATGGTGCTCTGAGGCTTTCTCTTGCAAGAAAAGTCTTCCACTTTTGCAATTCTGAGGCTGCAATATGTGGGGACCAGCTGCCTCTTCCCTAGATGCCCACAGGCCATCCTTTTTATTTTTCTGTGTTTTCTGAGAAATTGAGATCTCAACTCTTATCTTTATAGTTCATAGTTTTATTGGAACTTCCTTTCTGGCCAAACTCACAACACTTTAAATCACTCTGCCGGGCTCTTTGTTCTTGATTTGCAACATAAATCTGGCCCCAAACCCCCAAATTGCCATGCCACTGCTTCAACGTTCCACTGCCTTGAAATTTCTTCTGCCAGATTAATTGGTCCACTGCCCTTAATCCCAGTCTCAGGCAAAATCTCTGGACATGAGCAAAATGCAGACAAACTGTGTGACAAGCCATAACACACATCATGTGCAGTCCTTCTTCCCAGCACACACCTCCTGAGCCTGGTCTTTACCAGCAGGCTTTCTGGCCTCCTTCTGGTCTCCTGAACTCTGACCAGACTCTCCTCTACAGAACAGCCTAAGCTGTTCCAGCTCTATCTATCCAGGTGACACCTCCAAACCTTTCCACACTCTGCCCACAAGCCATTTCCAAAAGTTCTTGAACCACGTGGTCAAGTATAGTCACAGCAACCGCCCCATCCCGGTACCAAATTCTGTCTTGGTTACTTATCTCTTGTAGTTGGGACAAAACACTCCATCGACACTTAAAATGAAGGAAGGAAAGGTTTATTTCTTACAGTTTTTGGAGGTTTCAGTCCATAATCTGCTGGCTCCAAGGCAGGGTGGCATGACACTGGGGCAACATTTCAAGGCAGCAGCCAGCGTAAAAACAAGAAAACAAACGTAATCTCCCGGCCCGTACTGGGCCACCACCCCATTGCTCCAGGGCAGCTGTAGCACTCAGGAATCTTCTTTCCCTCCTTTGCATGGAATGAGGATATTTACAAAGTAAGAACCCTGGCTCCCGGCTGAGGCTCTCAGTGAAACTTCTAAACTTCTCAAGTTTACACAATGTATCAATCGTAGCAAAGTCAGACTCAAAAAGACAAGTACCCATGCTTTCCCTAAAATGTGGAATCTAAAAAAGATGACTTTAAAAAAAGGACAATTATTAGTAGATAAGAGGAAGGGAGTAAAAAGAGGAGGAGAGAATGTAGGTATAAGTGAGGGTAACGGGGGTGTATATAATCAAAATATATGACACACATGTATGAAAATACCACACTGAAATCCAATATTGTGTACAATTAATAAGTATGAATAAAAATATTTTTAAAAGATCAACAGTCTAAATGAGATGACATTTGTGTATCTGTCTAGACTGGATAATGTCCCATGAAAGTCATTTATACCTGGACTCTCAGAATATAATTTTTCCTTGGATATGAGGTCTCTGGAGATGTAATTAGCTAAGATGATGGGTACAGTGGAGTAAAGTACACCCTAATCTAATGCCTGAATGCAGACAGACACACACAGGGAAAATGTCATGTGACAACGGACAGACAGGTTGCAATGCATAACTACAACGACTACTGAGAAACCCCAGGGACACAGAAGAGCTGGAGAAAAGCAAGGAAGGATTCTGTCTCGAGAACCCTCAGATAGAGCACAGCCCTGCTGACATTTTGATTTTAGATTTATGCCTCCACAGCTCTGAATTTCTGTTACAGTAGTGCCCACTTATCTGGAGTTTTGATTTTCACAGCCTCACCTATGATTAACCTTGATCCAAAAAATATTCTCTGGAAAAGAATTCCAGAAATAAACCACTTATAAATTCTAATTACACACCATTCTTAGTGGTATGATGAAAGCTCTGGATAGTCCACTCCCTCCTCAGAACACAAATCATCCCTTTGTCCAGTGTATGCACTTTGTATGTGACACTCATTCATTAGTAACTTAGCAGTAGTCTTGGTTATCAGGTTGACTGTCATAGTACTGCAATATCTTATTTTACTTAACAATGCCACCAAAGTACAAATTTTATTATAACATATTGTTATAATTGTTCTATTTTAATATCAATTAGTTTTGTTAATTTCTTACTGTGTCTAATTTGTAAACCAATAGTTCATATAGGAGTTGGTACTAACACTGAGGACCTTAGAATGTATCTCTCATGTGTATCCCTCATACAAGTGTATTATAAGCCACCAGTTTGGGGTACTTTTTTACAAAGCCATAGGAAATGGATTCACTTCTCTAACAGTCCTCAGCTGCCACCCGTGTTTCTGTTTCTTGCCCAGCAAGTGGGAGAAGAGGAAGTTGGAGAAAGCTGCTTTGTCTTTAGGAGCTTACTCAGCAGTGGCACTGTCACTTCTGCATGGTCCTGTTTCCCTGATCCTAGTCATCCCAGCTACCAGGGGAGCTAGCAAGAGTCAGTGGCTACTGGGAAACACAATCCTTGTTGGAACCTGCAGGATTCCATTCCAAAAAGAAAAATGGGAGAGGATCCTGGAGTGCCTTGGAGCAGTTTGACAGCTTCCTTTGCCATGCAAGTGACTGCAGCCTGGAAGGTAGGTCAGGTGACGCCAATATGGCTCTGAAAGTCCATGTGGTTAAGAGCACTGGATCCTCAGCAGAAGCAGGATGTCCCCAGTTAGCTGAATCGTGAGCACAGATTAAGCACACTGTCAGACGGATGCTTCAAGATGTTCACAGTGTATCTAAAAACCACAGTGTACTTTTTCTTTTACAATAGGCCAGAAAGGAATTCTATACCCTATAGAAGGCAATGCACTATTATCAGCTGTAGAAAGTCAGATTAGTATATCAGTTGCCCCCCAGATGTGCAGATACCAGGATGTCACTGCAACCCAGATGGTACCCCAGTGAGTGCAGCATGATATTTGGCAATCTTCAGGCTCCGATGTGGTCCTGTCCTTTTGTCCTATGACAGAGTATACCGTTTGATCTTTAACATGGTCTTGTAGAAGGAGCATGTCACTGCGGGGCAGAGCTAAAGGGGCACAGTGTTACCCTTTTGCTTTCTATTCTGCATGACAGAGTGAACTGCAGAGGACTGTTATTTTCAGCCACTCTGATTTGGATAACTATTTAGCCCATCCAAACAAACAACGGAAACAACCTAGACATCTATCATTGGTAGAATACATGTCTAAGAACCAGACAGGTATGTCACCGCTGTAGTGACAGGCAGACACGCTTCTTCAGTCCTGCAACATAGCAGCCATGCAGTATAGGAGGACTGCAGGGTAGACTCCTCCTCCTCCTAATACGGAAAAGACAGGCATGAGCATCTATGTGTTGCCTGACCACCGAACAGGTAGAATGGCACGTGTTGATAGGACTTCGGTGTTTCAGAGATGCTGATGCCATAGAGGGAATACAAAGTGACCAGGAGAAGCAACGGGTTCCATCTGTGCTTCACAGCATGGCAGGTATCCCAAACTGCTAGAACATATGAGCTCACCAAAAGCACACATGTAAGCCAGAATATGTAGAGAAATCCATTTGTTTCTTTGCACATATGTGGCTGCAGTAACAAAATGTGCTGTATTCATTCTTTGGAAAACTATTCAGCCATAAAAAGAATTAAAATGCCAATACATGCTACCATATGTGAAATGATCTGCTGAATGCCAGAAGCCAGACAACAGAAAGCACACATTATGACATGATTCTGTGTTTTCAGATGTTCAGAGCAGAGAAATCTATGGACAGAGAAAGGAAATCAGTGGTTGCTTAAGGATCAGGGGCATGGGAAGCAGTGGATGATGACCAAAGGGCACCAGGTTTCTTTTCACGGTATTGACAGAGCTCTGAAATTGGCTATGGTGATTGTATGCTGATCTGTGAATTTACAAAAGCCACTGAATTGCATGCTTGAGAATGGGTGAATGCCTGTCATGTGAACTATAATTCAATGAAGCTGCTTAGAAAGAGAAACGTGCACATTTGTGTAGACACAGACCTACTAACAACTTTTGCTCCTGGGAAACACTGGGGTGTGATGGAAGACTTCCCTTTGGACTTTGTATTACATCACTGTCTTGTATTATATCAGTAAGTGGAGTAAGCTGTAACTTGTATTATTTGGGCACTCAGTAAGAACTTTTAAAAGAAGCCTAGAAAGAGATATACATGAATAATTTCTGCTGGCCTGGTGTTCTGAGAATTCACTGATATTCTCTTCATGATTTGTCAAAAAAGTGCACGTCCACATGAGCCAGATCAACTTCCACGAGTGCTGGCTTGACTGGGAAAGCACGGACTTTGCACAGCAGGAGATACATACGTACATGGAAGTCTGAAAACCACACACACACACATACACACTTGTACATGCACGGGCATACTCTCCTAAGCAAATACAGCAAACTCACCCTTTTGGATGAATCCACAGCCATTTATTAGAAACCCGAACTGGGTTCTCTATCAATCACATCATTCTGAAAGGGGCTGGTATAAACCTTGTCCTCAGGAAGATAATTAAAAGATGGATGAGACACAAAGCACCATGTCTTTTCTTTGAGCAGAGAACTCAGACATGGGGCCCTGTGGCATCTGGTTGGAATCATCATGACTTATAGGTTTTGGCAGAATGAGCATCATTGGAGCAGAAATTAATAGCACTTCACATGCTTCTTCATTTTTAACAAAATTGGCCTGGATTGGACATGGGAGTTAGATATTTAGAAATATGGCCTTATTTCCATGTGATCAGTTCCATCATGTGATCACATGGAAATAAGGCTACATTCCATCAAGGAAAGCATGACAGTGAGTAGACAGAGTCTAGTGACAGCAGGACCTTATGGACAAGGAGGAAAGTTTGATTTGGAGTCAGAATGCACCCTCTTGCCTCTTGCCTTCCACATTTGCTCCTTACTTTTGGAGTTGGTACAGAAACACTTGCCTGCCATATTTAGCACCAATATTCAACCCAAAACAGAGGCAGGACATGTTCAGGAGATTCACAAGTCCTCTGTGTAAGGTCCCTTAAAAGCCCACTGGCTGACTCATAGGATGACTGTGGGATGTTGCTGTGGTGATCACCAAAAGTAGGACCATGGAAGCAGGGCCAGTCCCCAGGCAGGTGGGTTGAATGAGGGTCTCTGACATGACCAGCATGGACCACCAAGCCCCAGGCTAGGAATGGGAAACACCTACCCATATTACCTGTACTTCTCATCCCACCCACACAGCATTCCCCTTTTGGAAATCCTGAACACCAGCAATGAAATTCACAAACAAAGTAATGCTGGGGTTTCTCAGCCTGCATGAAACATGTGACACTCAGAGCCAGGGGCACATGATGACCAATGTCCCTTGGCTACTACAGAGCTGCAGTGTGCTGGCCCTAGGGACACTTGTGTGACTCTCTGCTATTAACCAGCTGATCAGACCACTGACCAGCCCAGGAGACCTTCCATGCATTGTGAGCTCCATGCAACAGCAGAAAGGATAATGATGGCCCAAATTCATTGACACAGTGAAGTACTCTAATGCTCTGAGGTGGGAAGGGCCCTGTCCCACCTCCAAGACAAAGAAACAAAGGTACATATAATACACAGCTGGAATGTACTCAGGTTGCAACTTCACTCAAGAGGTTGAGTGCAGAAGCCATGCCATCAGCCACAATTCTGAGCCACTTCCCGGAGGAGAATTATTTGGTACTTATCAACATAAATGTGGATCATTTAAAGGCTTATATTTTATACTCACTTTCAGGTTTTTCCTGTTATGTGGTGTGTTCTTAGATATAAATGAAAGCGTTGCTTCAGAAACATAAAATACATAGGAAACCTCTATTTTCTCTTTCAGGGCCTTATTGGTGCACAGTAGCTAGGCTCAGGGCACCCCAGCAGGTCTGACCGGCTGAGGAACAGGTAACACTCGGCCAGGGAGTGAGAGTCTGAGGCATACTTGGGACTTCTGCCCCTCTGTTACACTGTCCCTCTGCTGGGGGACAGAAGATAGGAGATTTTCCTTTGAACTTTGTATTACATCACTGTCTTATTTCTGTATTACATGAATAATTGAAGTAAGCTATGACTTATGCTATTTGAGAACTCAATACTTTCAAAAGAAGCCGAAAAGAAGATACACACACATGATTTCTGCTGGCCCTCACTCTAGTCGCCATGTGTCTCAGAGGACATAGACAACCTGTCTGTGAACAAGCTCTACTGTGAGTCTCTCAGACAGGACAACAATGAGAACAGCGAGCAGGAGGGCTCCAGAGGCCAGGATGTGGTGCACTGGAGTGTGGGGACAATGTGGCTGACAGAGGAGCTCAGCCCCCTCTAGTGAAGTCCTCTTCCCTCTCTCCTTATGGTTCATCCTTTCAGAGGGGTGTCAGGTGGGGGCCACGACTGGCATCCACAGTATTCATCTGAGGCCTTCCTGAGGTCATTTGCAAAGCAGAATGGGCAAGAATTTAGGAACCAGATGATTTTATAAAACAAAATAATGAATTCATCCAAAGTATGAGATACTGATTTAGCATCACCTAGGAAGTCATTCTAACACTCTGTGAAGAACATACTTTCAGTTTGAAATCTTCTAATGGATGTGTCAATTTTAACTGATTTTTTTCCCTGTTAGGTCTAAATTTCTCCTTTGGATTGTGCTGTGTGGCTGTCATGAGCATGATTGCGTGACAAATGGGGTTACAATACACAGTTCCATTTTCCAAATGCGCCTTTCAGCTGAGCTGCAGCTGGTCTGCCTCTTCCCAGCAGTGTCCCAGTGCTTGCCTTGGACCTATCTATAGATTTAGTTCTTATCACAATGCTAGCATCATTGTTCCATTTTGCAGGAGAAAGATCTGAAGCTCAGAGAAAGGAAATGACTCACCCAAGTCCTCGTTGTTCTTAATGATGGTAGCAACAATATCAACAGGAAAACCCTCTAGTGCCTGTTTTGTACCAGGGATTGCTCTGAGTACTATACCACTATTAATCCTCTTAATCTCTCAATGGGTCATTGTATTATCCACATTTAAAGTGGAGAAAATTGGCACAGGGACAGAGAGGCTGAGAAATTCTTCCAAGGCCTTGCAACTTGTGAGTGAGCCACTGTGTCTTACCTCAGGCCACTGTGCTCTGACTTTCTGTAAGGATGAACCACTCGCTAACTCCATCCACACCCTTCAGGTTGTTCTGTAACCTCACCCTGGGGTCCAATCAGGACTGTTTAGCAGCATGCAGCTCCTTACGGAAGCCAGAGACATATCCAGAGAGGTAGGACAGTCTACTGCTGGACTGGGCCTGGCAGACTCTGGCCTCTGTGGGCTGGACAGGGTGGCTGGTTATCCCATAGGTAGGGGTCCTGGGGGGGGTCCCATGAGGCTGGGGAGGGAGGAGCCTGGCTTTCCTACGAGCATCCCTATAAGTCACCGGAAGCAACTCACAAAGACTGTGAGTCTCCCAGTCTTTTAGTGCCATGTGTTTTTATTGATTTTGTTGCCTTGCTATACAAGATTTTCCTAGGACTTTCCATAATAATGTTTTCTAGTCAGGCTGACGATGTCTCCCTTAAGGGGTATTAATATCTGAATAAATTGTTCTTAAGGTGCGTCTACTTACGAAACAAACGATAATAAGCACACTATAGTGTTCCATGGAGCATACTATGCATCATAATATATAGAAGGCTGTCGAATATTCATAACTTTGCTTTAACTTACTGACTCAGTCTCCAAGGGACAGGATGCCTTTCTAGAACAAACTCTGTCAGAAAGGAAAACTCACTCAGTGCTGCTTCTGAAGGAGCCAGGATGGTGGTGGGAGCAGCCTTGTTGGGTGGTTGAGACAGGGGTGACTAATAGGGCTCCTGTGGAGTTTATCAGCAGCAGAGATTGGAGACCTTTTGCCCTGGCTCAGAAAGCCAGCATGCTGTTTGGTGATGGAGCCAAGTGCAGGGACAGATCTCCTTGGGGTTCATGCCCCACACCCATCTGGTCTTTTCACTGCATTACCCCCCAAACCTCTGCTCCAAGAGGATCTTGCTGCATCCAGACATCTCTTTTTTGGTGTAGTCAAGTTGACTCATGTAAATAGTCACTTCATTAAGTATTAAACATCTGATGTAAACAGCACGTGATGGCATGTGTATTATATATTAAAGCAAAACCAATTAACTGCACAGCCTCAGGTTCTAACCTCATTCTAAAGCTGCGTATGTAGCACTCATCGTCAGAATCATATCATAACTGCAACCTGTTACTGAGGCTGCAGCATTCAGGCCGTGGGCCCACAAGAAAGATGCCAGGAGTGGAAGGAGAATTTCCAGTTGTTCAGGGAAGCTGGAGACAAAGCTTTGTTCATTTTGTGTATCCCAAGAGAAACGAGGTGCCCACTTCCAAGGGTTCCTCAGCTTCACCACCAAAGTAAGCCTCTGTGATCAGGCCCAAGGATTCCATGACACTTCCAGTGTAGAATAGGACAAGGTAGGCTGCTAGTCAAGACCTATGGTCTCCATGTGGAGTCAGCACTCACCAGACTAGATGGTAACTTGCAGAAGTAGGGTCATCTCATCTCACATCATCCCAGTGATGCTACATCTTGTCCTCCACACTAAATGACTGACCGCAGACCGGCTGCTTCACTTTGGGATTCTAGGCTCTCCCCTGTCCAACAACACCTTCTTCGAAGTGCTGCCTGCGCCTGGCTTATGCACATGCTCATTAAGTAATTCTTGAACAATTACAAGGACCAGTGAACATAATGCATGGTCTATGAGGTAACTTAGGAGCTTATAGTCCAAAATACCCCATCCACATTTTTACCTAGACAGTTAAGACTAATTGGGAGCAAGTGGGAAATGCAGTGGTGTCTTGAGATCTACTTGATGGACGACACAGAAGGTGTCCACCTGGCCACAGTTGCACTCACCACTACTGTTCTGCCTGCTCTACTCCCTTCCTATGTGTTTTGATTTGGAGTCTATGGGGTTCACCATAGGGATTATTTTAAAATGGGCATGTGATTTAATCTCTGGTCCCCTGAGGCTTCAAGGTCATGTGTTCCAGAGCCTTTAAAAAAGCTGGGGTTTGTCGATGGGAAGGTTAAATATGTGCAGTGTTTAACATTTTTTGAGTACAGCCTAGGGTAAGAAATGCATTTTACATGGACCAGTGCTCACAGGTTTATATTCACTTATGTCCTAGATGCATGTCTTGTCACCTTGTGAAGCATCTCTGAAAATGGACTCTGTCTCAAAATTCAGTCTGCCTAGACAGAGAGTCACGGCTGACTTGTAGAGACTTTGCCATAGCTAACACCCTCATCACCTCCCTCATCACCAAGATGTACATGTTTTTGGTACTACGTGAGTCCAATTTAATTTTTTAAAAATGTCTTCCAAGAGACTCATTGCGAGTGTCATTGAAGTGAAGGGGTGTCGACATGCCGAAAGGTAGGGACTGTAAGTTTCATATCAGTACAGCAAGTATCAGTCATTAGGAGGAGAATCATCTGCCTTTTGCAAAACAGTTATAAGCATTAAGAAGTGATGGTGTCCATGAGTCCCTGAGGTAGGGCTGGGTTTGGAAACTTGAGACTTGTGCACGTGTGAAAAGATGAGCGACCTCACACTCATAAGTGCAACAGAAGGCAGGAGGAACAGGTAAGGCCCCTGGAATAGAGCAAAAGCTCAAGCCCTGGGTCTGATGCTGGAATTTCAAGTACCTGTTGTGACTATCTCACATGATGACTTAGAGGGCTGTGGTTTATTTTTTGTGCATATGATCATGGTGCTTCTTACAATTTATAATGCTTAAGTAGATAGGGCATAACTGAAATAGGTTTTAAAGCCAGTGCTTGTCTTCAGTGTGCAGTTTGCTCTAAACATTTTCTATTTCATCTTAGTTCTTTTCTAAAACTCTAGTCATGGCTTACTAAATTGATTCCCTGATCACTAATAGTCTGTGACCTGTAATTTGAATAAGAAGGTGCTTGAAATCATCCAGTCCACTTGTGGAGGAGCCTATCCAGGAGATGGAAGGGAGACATGATATCATCTCTAAGTGAGGGCTAGCGGAAATACAGTGGGAGCTGTGGATGGAGTTACCATTTGCAGTAGCCATGTTAAAGGTATAAAAATAAGCAGGTAAAATTAATTCTACTATAATGTTTTACTTACCATATTAAAAGATCTCAATGTCTTCAATATGCAAATATTATTAATGACTGCTTTACATCTTTTACTTCAAAAAGTCTGAAATATGGGAAGCAGTTCATATCTACAGCCTGTGTCATTTCATTTATACTAGACATATCTCAATGGTCAAGAAGTTAAGACTACCTGTGGGTGAGGGCAGACATAGACAACATTTAAACAAATGGTCATGTCCTGATAAGCAGTGGAACAGACCCGGCCTGAAGGTCATAGTTTGCCCAGGGTCTCCCAGCAATCTCATTAATGCCTGGATTTTCTTCTTGAACCATATCTCCCCCTGCCATCACTTATCTCTTCTGAGTTGCTGCAGTCTCACCTGCATTAATGAGTATATGGGGGCATGCTGCTACCTTCTGCAAGAGTCATATTCTCTGTTTGTGGACCAGGAAATGGGATGGTTGTTGGTTGGCTGAGGGCAAGCTGACTGAACAGGCATAAGGCCCTCCAAATATGTGGTTTTCCAGTATAGGGGAAATTCCCACTACCTTCTTCCTGATTCTTGCAACTGCCAGTCCCCAGGAGGAGCTGATGGAACCTGCGTCCAGAGTTTCTCACTTATAACATAACAAGTATTAGCCAAATGGCTATAATAGCTGGATTTGGCTCCAGACTAGGTACTTGCCAGGCCCTGTGGATGGAATTAGTTTCAAATGACAAACATTAGCCTAGTGGCTTCCAAATGCCACTCATAGGGCCAGATGATTACTCTACAGTAGCACTGTGGAGTGAACTTGAAGGTCCACCTCCTCAACACTTCACTGTCTCCTGGACACTTCTTGTCCCTCATTGGACCCTGCTGATTGGAGAGCACCTGACCAATGAGTTGTTACCTTGAAGTTTTGGAACTTGAGGGAAGTTAGGCCCTGTTGGCTGAGCCCCCAGATGAGGACTTTGGGCAGCCATGTGGAAAAAGCTGATTTGCAGTCAGAGTGCAAGAAGCCAGTGATCAATGCACCCAGGGATACAAATGGAGAGGGGCAGACAGGAGCACCTGGATGTTTGTAACCTGCCTTAGCATGGTGGCTCTGAGCGATCTCTCCAAGTTTTTCAGTAAGTCTTCTTCTCCTTTAGTTAGCTCCAATTTTGTTCATGCAACTTACAGGCAAATGAGTACTTTTAATTTCTGTTGAATAAATCCAATCAAAGGCAGTGGCTGAAAGTTGCAGTGAGTGCAGGTGGAATGAGAAGGACCAGAGAAAATGGTCCAGGAGGCCAGGGCAGCTTGGTCCTGTAGGACTGGAGCCTATTTGTGCTGGGGCTCAGTTCGCCCTGCAGGGCCAGTGCCTTTCCTGCTCATGGCAGAAGTGCTGCCTGGAAGAAAGTGGTGGCTGGGGGGAGTGAGAGGCTTGCTGAGCCACATAAAGGAACTATGTGCCTGGAAATCAGAGGCGGGGCCAACTGGAACTCTACCCACGGAGCCGATCAACCTGAATGGAATTCCCGCCTAGACAGTACTCTGTGAAAACACTTACATTCGTATACTTACATTCGTCAATATTGCATGATGCTTTGGGCTGTTGCAGGGCTAACTTAGGGAATGAAAACCAAAGTCACTTTAAGCTGAGGCAAACAGGGCTCCTCTGCTTGAAGAAAGTGAGGTGATTTGAGCAGTGTCCCTCCAAATCATATTCCCCCAGAATGTGATATTTGATACAGGTACTATGTAGATGTAATTGAGGCTCTGTTGGCTTGGGATGGGGAATACTATGACTGATCAGCTTTTTGTTGCTGTTACAAAGTACCAGAGAAAAACAATTTAAATAAGGAAAGGTTTATTTTGGTTTCATAGGTCTAAATCTATGGTTAGCTTTCTCCATTGTTTGGTGGCCTGTGGTGGAAGTATGTGGCACAGCAAAATGGCTCACTTCATGGCAACTGCGAAGAAAGAGGGAGGGAGAGAAAGAGAGAACAAGGAAGGAGCCAGGGACAAAATGTGTTCCTCAAAGTCAAACCCCCATGGACCTACCTTCCCCAACTGGGCTCCACCTCCTAAAGGTCCCACTTGCTCCCTGCTAGAGAGCAAGCCATCAACACAGGAGCCTTTGGGGGGCCACTCTGGATCCCTTCTCTAACTGGTGTCCTGTGAAACCAAAAGAGGACACATAAAGGAAGACAGCCATGATGACAGAGGCAGAAATGGGTACTGCAGCTACAAGCCATGGAATATACCAGCAAGCACCAAAGCCCAAGGCCAGCAGGAAGGAGCCTCCCCCAGAGCCTTTCGAGAGAGTGCAGTGTTGTAGACAACTTGACCTTGGACTTCGGGCCTCTGGACCCATGAGAGAATACGTCTGTCTTGTTTTAGTCATCCATACATGTGGTAGTTTGTTATAGTAGTTCCATGAAACGAACACAGAAGCCACTCACCGGCAAGGAACTTCATCTGCTCAGCTCCCATGCTCACCACTGCCCATCGGTACCGTGGGTTTGCTCTTCCTAACTGGCAGGAGGTGCCCTAACACCATGCCCTTGCTTTGTCCCATACTGTGCAGGCACCCAGAAATCCTGCTATCAGGCACCCAGAAAATCCTGCTGTTGTCCCGGGAGGCAGGCCCTGCCTGTCTTATCTCTTAACCCCTTTCCCCATGGTTGTGCACTTGGATAATGATCTCTGAGATGCCGTTATCTGCATCTACATCCTGCCCCTCTACCCCATCCAGATCCAGGAAGCCAACCTGCCTCCGACCAGAGTCATCTTTGCCATAGTGAATTACCACACAGGATCATTCAGCAAAGGTGAAATCTGCAAACACACAGAGAAGAAGCCTGTGGGGCTTTTTTGGCAAAGAGGGGTTAGAGGCAAAACCTTTAAAGTATGGCAGACTCCTTCTGCCTGGATAGATTTGTGTCTTCTTCCCCTCATCCAAGGAGCAGGGGTGGGTATTTGTAGCTTTACTTGATGGATGAGGTGATGAAGGCCCAGAATGTCAGTGGGCAGCCCTTCTGGTAGGCTAGGACACTCTCCTGTACCACCCTCAGCTCTCCAGGCGCATCGCTTCCCTTTTGGGACACAGAAACTGTGCATGAGAGGGATACAGTCAATAAAAGTTTTCCTCTCTACAGTGCCCTGGATCCATCCCAGCCCACCCTCACTTTGATAATAGGTCACCTAACACCCATTCATGCTGACAGTTTCTGGCATTTTGACATAAAATCCAATTTCCCTAAATTTGAGTTCTATTTCTGAAGCAAAATTGCCCAACTGTAGAACTGGACAGCAATCATGTGCATGTATAGGCCTGACCACATGAAATTGTACAGTTTTCCTGAGCCATTCCTGGATGGCACATCACCAGGGTTGGCAGTCCTGGGAGCTGGATGCAGAGCTGGGCAGGCCCAGAGCTGAGAGATTCCCTTACGCAGAATGGGGTCTACAGGACACTTGCTGTGCTTCACCGCTTGCCTCCTCTAATGCCAGCCCAGTCAGAGGGTACTTGGGCAAGAATCCCACTGAGGGGCTGTGTGTCAACTGGACTGTGGTCCTAAGCCTGAGCTTCAATTCATCCATCAGTACAGGCTCCCCTAGGGCTGTTGCTGCCTCCTCTGGGCAAGTGGCGGTCATGGCAGTGGGTCCTAGCCATGATGCCCTTAATCCAGACTGTGCCTTTGTGAGAACTGATAAGTGGAACAGCCCCATTCTCAAATATACCTACTCCACCACCATTTTCCTCACTCAGGAAATCATCTGCAGTTATATACATGTTAGAACAAGACAAAGGTGTTCTATGCTTTCCAGTGGATGAGGTTGCTTTAGGAACCCATTCTGAGCCATAGTGCCTGCTCAGCAGCTTAACTCCCAGCCACCTACTCCCCATGTCTATGAGGCCACTGGGACCTGCTCCTGCCCTCACAGAAGAAGCCGGAGATACACATAGGGCAGAGTTTCCTCAGGGCCTACTCTAAGAGTTCATGGTGCACCCAACCTTGGGGCCATTCCCATAGTGCCTCTGACTGCCCACTGACTCGGGCCATCTCTAGCAGAGTATGAAAGTGACTTCCCAGGAATCTGCTGGACACACTTATTATAGAATAAGACCAACACATTCTCTCTTTGGAGATGCTTACTCCTAGGGAGATCATCAAGGTATTTATGAAGGACAGAGGTAAGAGGTTCCATCCTGTGACAGTTATGAGATATCTTATAATAATACAAATAAAACAGTGTACATCAGAGCCTTAGGATGTTCAGAGCAGGCTTCCAAGGTTTATGCTTCATCCCTATAAATGTGACCATTTCACTCAATCCACAGGACCTGTGAACACAGCAGGCTTTTGCTCCTGCTAGACAAGGCCGAGAGGTGTTCCAGCCAGTGTGCCTTCAAGGCCCAGACATACTAGCTGGGAGCCTTCAGCCAAACAACCTTATCTCCTGGTACTCTAATTCCATCCTCTGTAAATGGGACCATTATACCTGTCTTGCAGGTGTGGTGAGGACCAGAGAGGAAGGAAGGAAACCCTAACAGTTTGGGCAGCACATAGCAGACTCCTCACTAGGGCTGTCCATTACAGACTGCTCATTTCAGGCAGTGAATGGCAACTCCCTCTTTCAGGCTATCCAAAACCTTTGACTGAACCCAAGTGGGAACCTTACCAAGAGTCAAGCTAGTGGGAAGAGTGTGTTGGCAAGTGTTATGGACTAGACTGTGTTCCCCACCTCCTACGATTCATAGGTTGAAGTTCCATCCCTCAGGATGAGAGGATTTGGAGATGAGATTTTTATGAAAGCTGTTAAGGTTCAGTGAGTCCACAGGGTGAGTCCCTGATCTAGTATGTGTCTTTGTAGAAAGAGGAAGAGCCCACAGGAATGCATGCAAACAGAGAGAAAGTCACGTGAGGACACAGGAGGGGAGAAGGTGGCTGTCTATGACAAGAGAGGCTTCACCAGAGGTCAGCCCTGCCAGCATCTTGACCTTGAACTTCTAGCCCCCAGAACCTTCAGCAATGAGTGTTATTTAAGATGCCCAGCCTGTGGCGTTTTGTTCCATCAGTTTGAGCAGACTGATACAGCAAGCCTCCCGGAGCTTACTCATTTATCCTGAAAATTCTATACTCTGATTCGTTGATGGTACCCTGTCCTATTCCGAGATGAATGTGTTTTAAAATCTGTGCATACAGACAAATGACAATGACACTGTCTGAACGTGAGCACTGCCATCTACATGGTGTCCTGTTGGTGTTTCTGCAGGCTTCATGCTGTCTGCATGATGCAAAACAGAGGATTCAAATCTTTAGGTCCTTCTTTCGAATTTGGGACACATCCACATCTCCCTCCAGTGAGTCCCTGGTAGGCAATTTCAAGGGATACTGCGGGAGAGTAATTTTTCCTCTCTCTTTGAAATGAATTTAGGAATGGTTAGGTTAGTAAGGCTGGGGATTACAAATCCTCCCAGTTATCAGAATGTTCCCCTGAATTTGAAATGTTTCGCCCTCACAGCTCCCCACACACAATCCCATTGTTTCATTTTGGAGCCGGGCATTAGCGCTGGCTGTTGTGGGGAGAGGAAAAGCTGGCAATTTGGGAACTGCATGAGAGCAATTAAAACCTCTCCATGAACATCAAAATATGTAAAGGGACTGGGGATGGGCAGTCAGCAGCATGAAGTGATTTTCTTGTGGGCCCCGGTGGAAATCAGCCTGTTAGTCAGGCAGGTGCCCTATGGGGCAGGGGCAGACCTGTAACACTGAGTGACACCACTGGGGCCTGAGGCTCTGGGGGTTCCTGTCTCCCATAGCCAAGCTCCCTAACATTGAGAACAAGGGTGTAGAAACTTCCCTATGCCTGTGGCTGTTTGGCTGCAAATGAGGCCATATACACACTGGACCTCTGAGTAGGAACACGGCAGGACCCCATACCCAAGCTGTTGCAGTGGGCACCTCCTTCAACGTGGGAGACAAGAGGCCGACTTAGCAAGACACTTCCCAGTCTCACAGGCCTCAGATCATTAATCCCAGAGTGGCCTGGGATCCCTGTCCTGAGGAGGATAGGGAGAGGGCACTGTCCATACACCACTGGCCACCACACACATAAGCCTTCAGGTTGTCCTAATAACGAGTAATGTCCTCTGTCCAGCACACTCACCAGCTCCTGAAAAGCTGCTTGAACGAAAATAGCCACATGCCATCACCCACCTAGTGGACCAACTCCAGGCTGAGGAGATATGCCCAGGCTTTTTACCAACCAGCAGTGCCTTGTCCAGGCCTGCCCTCAGCTCATTGCAATTCCTGTCCCCTGCCTCCACTTTGGAGTCCCTCTTCCCCAGGGAGGCCAATGGGGAAGTCAGAACACATGTGACTGTGACCTGGTCACAGACATGAGAAATCTGCACAGCCGTATGCTACACCTGGAGCCTGTACCAGAGGGCTGAGACCCAGACGGGGGCGGGAGGGCAGGGTCACACATCCTGCTCCCGAGGCTATTGGGATAAGGAAGGACATGCTACATTCCAACCTGTGGAACTGCTCATTTTGGGCTGAAGTTAAAGGCAGAATTAGGAGGCAGCAAGACCAGAGCTAGAGAACTTAATGTTAGGGTCAAGGCAAGAGCCGAGACTCCACTGGGTTCAGCTTGGAATCTGGAGATGATTCTTCTCTGAGTGGTGTCTTGGATCCCTGTGTAGCTCCCTCCCCAGTACTGGTAATACCAGCTCCCTCCACCTGAGCTATTTTCACTTGTGGCTCTTTGGAGTAATCAGAACATTCCCCAAAGGCCTAGATGATACTTGCCATTTGTTCTGTAGGTGCCTGTCACACACACAGCATAACCTGCATCTCCCACTCTTTACTCCTGCCCCACAGAGTCAGTTTAGCAGGTGGTTTTGGATAGGGTTAGGCCATGGTTAGGGTTGTGCTTCCGCTATCTGTTGTGCTTCCGCTATCTGTCCTGGGACATCTGAATGTGAACGGACAACTGTGTTTCACAGTAGAAGCTGCCACCTTCTTAGGCAAGGCCCACTCCAAATGTATCACAGCCAGAAATGCCAGCCCTGGAGTACTAAGACTTTTCCTTTAGTCCCAGGCTTGACTTCACCTCCCAGATGACAGTGCCAGGACCTGTGCTCCTTGAGCGGGCTGGTCAGTTGGGTATACAGCATCACCTCCCACGTTCATTCCGGCCAGGGTGAGAGGTGGTTCTGTACAACCACATGGGCCAAGCATGGCAGCTTTCTCCTCTCTCCTCTCTCCCCTTTTCCCCTCCCTCCCATTCTCTCCTTTGTGTCCTCTCCTTCCCTCTTCCCCCCACTTTCTGTAGGTGAGAGCCCACAGCTCCACCTGGTCTTGGAGGGAACCACAGAAGCAAAGGCAGAAGCATCGCTTGTGGATTCAACAGACCCAGCATGTAGACCCAGAGTCCATGTTACTGTGTCCAGGAGCCAGGTGACTTGAGGACGTAAACTTTGATGTGGCCTCTGACCAGCTCCTGCCATGATGGTGATGATTCTCACAGCCATGATGGCCCTGACACAGGTCTCAGGATCTGCCAGTACCCAGAAAGAGGATGGAGCCAGGACACCAGGTCAACTCCTAGCTCAGGGCTTTTATGAAGGGTGCAGAGAGACCATGTGTGCCTCCCTGGGGGCAGGGTAGATTATTCAGAGAAGCACAAGAAAGACATAAGTGTGATTCCCAGCACCTGACACCTGCCAGCCAGCCACTGGTCCTGATTTTCTCTGGAATTCTTAGGTGCCTTTATCATTCAAAACCAATACTCTGGCCAGATATTATAATCCCAACACTCTGGGAGACTGAGGCAGGAAGACTGCAAGTTCAAGTCCTGCCTGGGAAACATAGTCATGTAGCAAGAACTTGTCTCAAAACAAAAATATAAAAGAAGGGCTGGGGATGGATGTCAGTGAAAGGACCTGGATTTAATCCTCAGTACAGAAAGGAAAAAAAAGACCAACACTTTAGGTACCTTATTGTCCTGGGGCTGCCATAGCAAACTGGCACCAACTGGGGAACTTAAAACAACACAAATTTATTCTCACACAGTTCCAGAGACCAGAGGTCTAAAATCAAGGTGCCAACACAGCTGGTTCTTTCAGGAGGCTCTGAGGGAATATTTGCTTCATGGTTATCTCCTGATTTCTGATGGTTGCCAGCAATTCTTGGCTTTCTTTGGTGTGTGGTCGCACCACTCCAGTATGCATTTACTGAAACTGTTGTGGAAACCTAGTACCAAAGTGAAACTAAGACACCTTGCATCAAGGAGTTGGAAGGCAAACTATTTATTTCTCTGGAGGGCTGGTGGGAAACCCAGTTCCAAATCACCAGCCCCAAGTCAGCTTTGGGTTTAGCTTTGGGTTTAGCTTATATAGAATCTGCAAAGCAGAGAATACATAAGCTGATAGCAGGTTATTATATAATTGGTTACATGAATCAAGTCATATGTTGCCAGGCAGATTTATTCTAGACAGATCTACTAAAAAGGAATTGTTTATCATAAAGGAAGGAAAATTCTGGGAGGGGACATTGAACAGAGCAGGTAGAGTTAAATGTGTCTTTGACTGGCTTTGTCTGTCCTAGGTAGAAAGTCCTTTGAAACATGTTGGAAAAATAGGACATATTTTGAGGTGGAGAGACACAGATATTGCCCCTGGACATGAGTCAGGTTGACCTGCCAGTCTGTGAGAATCAGCTGGACCCAGACAGTCGGGGTGACGGAATTTAGTAGTCTAACTGTGTGACAGGCAGGATGAGCGTATCCTGTCTCAATATAGCAACAGGCTACTAATTGATTTTTAAATTTCTGCTAATTTTCTATTACATTGAAATTGCTATTACATCACATCTCTTCTCTGTATGTCTCTGAGTCTATTTCTGCTCCTTCTGAAACCCTCTCACTGAAGTTAGAGACCACTGTACTAACTTTTCATCACTGAGATGCAATACCTGACGCACACAGTTTGGAGGATGGATTTATCTCACTCCCTGTTTCTGAAGCTTCTGTCCGTGGTCAGCAGGCTCCAGGGCAGGAGCATCACTGCAGAAGAGCATGGAGAAAAAAACGCTCACTGCATGGCAGCGGGGAAGCACAACTACACTGCAGAGGAAGGAGTGAAGGACCAGAGAAAGTACCCAAGATTCTATCTCCATAACCCGTCCAGATCACACAGAAGTGCATTGTAATAATCCACAGGGGGATGGGGATGGGGATGGGGATGGCTTGAGATGTCTTATTTACATCTGCAAAGACTTTATATCCAAATGAAACCCTGTCCTGAGGTTCTGAGTGGACACAATCTTTGGACAGGCACTCTACACAACCCACTGTGCTGGGCACCGCAAGCTGTGTAAAATGCAGACTGCTATCCAAACCTCACTCCAAGAATAAGGTAGGAAGAAGAATCACTGCTACTCTCCTGCAGTCAGACTTCCTCCTTATTTTTCAACTTCCTTGATTTCATTTTAATTAAACCTAATTATTATAACAACCACAATGAATTGAAATTGAGGATTGTCTTAATTTTCTAGTGCTGCCACAATGAATTACACAAACAATGGTTTAAAACAGTATAAAACTTATTTTACAGTTCTGTAGGTTGGAAATCTCACCTGGGTCTCGCTTGGTGGACATAGAGGATTCAGCAGGGCTGTGTTGCCTTCTGGAGGTTCAAGGGGGTGTCCAATTCTCTGGCTGTTGGAGTCTGCCTGTGTTCCTTGGCTTATGGCCCCTTCCTCCATCCCCAAAGCTGGCAATGGCCCATGTAGACCTTTTCACATCATAGACATTGCAGCCCTCTGACCACTTCTTTCTTCTTTCACTTCAGTGGACCTTTGTAAGCATGTAACACCTACCCAGATAATCCAATATAATATTTCATCATAAAGTCAGCTGATTATCAGCTTTAATTCTATCCACAACCTTAATCCTCCTTTACCAGATAAGGTAGCATTCATGGATTCCAGGGATTATGGTATGAATACCTTGGTAGGGGCGACCTTAGTCTGTCTACCCGGGGGTTTTCTTGGATATCATATTGTTATTGATTTCTGACTTAATTCCATTTTTATTAGAGTACAACTTCTGCATTATTTCAAACCTTTACATTCATTATAACTTGCTACGTGACCCAGCATGTGGTGGCATACCTCAAAGAACACACTTGAACAGAGCATGCATTCTGAAATTTTAGAGTGTAGTGTAAGTATCATTTAGGTCAAGATTATAGATACCTTTATATCCTCTATTTTTTTTAACTGAATCTTCCTCTATTTGGTCTATTGATGACTGAGAGATGGTTGTTAAAATCCCTAAGATTGCAGAATTGTCTATTTCCTCTTTTATTAGGTTCATATATATGTTTATGATTGTTATGTCTTCCTGATAAATTGACTCTTTTATCATTGTGAAGTGTCTACCTCCTTTAATGCCTCGGTCTTGAGGTCTATTTTGCCTCATATTAATGTAGTCACTCCAGCCTTCCTATGCTTACTAGTGGCATGGTATATCTATTTCCAACTATTCATATTCAATCTGAGTTTCCATATTTAAAGTAACAGACTTAAAAATTATTATTTCAATTAGATCTTGCTTTTTAACTTTTTAATGTCTAATTGTAGTAAAATACCAAACAAAATTTACCACTTTAAGCATTTTAAATGTATAGTTCAGTAGTTTTATATCTACATTGTTACACAACAAATGTCTAGAATATTTTCATCTTGCAAAACTGAAAATCTATACCCACTAACAATAATTGTCCATTTCTCTCTTCTTCATCTTTGACAACCACATTTCTATTTTCTGTCTCTATCAGTTTGATTATTCCAAATGCTTTATATAAGTGAAAGTATTCAGTATTTACCTTTTTGTGATTGGCTTATTTTACTTAGCATAATGTCCTCCAAGTTTACCTATAGTGTTATAGCATGTGTCAGAATTTCTTTCCTTATTAAGGCTGAGTAATATTCCACTGTATGCATACTGTTTCATTTATGCACTCATTTGTGAATGAGACACATGAACTGCTCCCACTTTTTGACTAAAGTGAATACTGCTATTACCATGAGCGTATCTCTCTGAGACCTTGATTAATATTCATTTGAATACGTACCAAGAAGTAGAATTACTGAATCATATAGTATTCCTATTTTTAACTTCTTAAAGAGCTGCCATCCTATTTTTAATTTTTAAAAGAACTGCCACATTATTTCCCACAACAGCCACACTATTTTATATTCCTACCAAAAATGTACAAGGTTTCCAATTTCCCCACATCCTTCTTTGCCCGAATGTTCTTACTTTTTTCCTTCCTTCTTTTTTTCCTCCCTCCCTTTCTTCCTTGCTTCTTTCCTTCCTGACAGTGGCCAACTTAGTAACTGTGAGATGTAGGTTTTTCATTTTTTTATTAGTGACAATCATTAATGATAATCAAACCCCAGTCTTTGTGCAGGCTAGACAAATGCTTTAGAACTGAACTATATCCTAAGATCCTTTTACTTTTTAAATTTGCCATAAGAATATTTCTAAGGTGTCCAGACTGACTCAAATTTAAGATTGTCCTGCCTCGCCCTCCCAAGTACTTGGGATTAAAGACATGAGCCACTATGTCCAGCATTTCTTAAAAAAATGATTCTAAAAAACTATGCCCTTTAGTTATAATGCTCTATCCATTAAGATTTAACATCATTACTGATATGATTGGACATGCTAATTTATTATTTGTTTTCTGTATCATCCTTACTTTCTTTGTATTATTTGAATATCTTTTGTATTTGAATATTTTTAAAAATTCCATTCTAATTAGACTATGTATTTTAACAATACACTACTAGTGAGTGTTAAGGGATTAAAATATACATAATATACATCTTTGACTTTTCAATTTAACTAATGTTGTACCACTTTACATAAAATAGAGAAACTTTACATCTTTATATTCTCCCACCCAGAGGACAATGTGGTATTTTTTGCTTTAAACGATCTTTTTTTTTTTTTTCGTACCAGAAATTGAACTCAGGACCTCATGCTTGCCAGGCAGGCACTGTGCCACTGAGCTATGTCTCCAGCCTAAACAATTTTTTGAACTTCAAAGGAATTAAATATTAAAAGTCATGTGTATTTGTCCATATCCAGCCTGTTTTGACATCACTTTATTATTTCCTTAAGCCTGAATTTCTACCTGGTATTGTTTCCCTCCAAAGTACCTCTTTTAGAGTTTCTTACAGTTGGCAACAAATTCTCTAGTCTTCCTTTCATCTGAATTTTGGTTTTCTTCTGGAAGGAGACTGTCTCCAATTGAACACAGGACTCTAGGCTGACAGGTACATTTCAGAATTTTAGGGATCTGGTTCCACTGCCTTTGGAGTCCTTAGTCTTGATGAGCTCTTGCTTACTCAGATATTTTCCCGCCCATGCATGTAACATGCTTAGTTTCCCTTTGGGTGCTTTGAGGATTTCCTCCTTTCTTTTGGTTTTTAGGACTGTGCTGCTTAAGCAAGGATTTCTTTATATTTATCCCAGTTAAGGTGCAAACAAAGCTTTTTGAATATCAAATATATTAGTTTCACCAAATTTAGGAAAGTTTTTGGTCACCAAATATATCCTCAACTACTTGTCCTGTTACATTCTCCATTTCCTTCACTCCTGGGACTCGATCACTTACCCCTGTAATTTTTGATAACGTCCTTTAGGTTCTCAAGGCTTTATTATTTTTCAATTGTTTCTTTCTCTGCTCCAGATTGTATACTTATCTGGACTCAAGTTCAGGGATTCTTCCCCTGTTACCTCCATTCTTCTTAGTAAGCCAATCCTGTGAGAGTTTAACTTCAGATACTACTTTTTTCAGTTCTAGAAGTCCCATTTGGTTCTTATTTTTTTTTTTCTGCTCTACTGTATCTTGGGTGAGGTTCTTCACATTTTTGAACAAAGGTATTTGCAAATTGCACCAGGCATGTCAAATTAAGTATCTAGTCCTGAGCTGGCATTTTGATTGGCTTTGTGTGGCAGATAATTATTAATAGAGAAGGGAAATGGACTGGCTACATTAGCAACTTACAATTCTGCATATTGGGCGATGGAAGGGGAGGCACTGGTTTTAAATTTCTAGGTCATGGAATATCCAGTTCCTTGAGTATTTCTTGATTTCACAAGATCACTCTGGGACTGATTTAAGGTATATTTATGGTAGAAAACCAGTCTACCTTAGGAAAAGAATTATAGACCCTAGTAGATAACTTCTGGATTCTTAAAGATCTTAAATATATTTTCATTTTCTCCTC
>PVJX010018609.1:10059-36301 GCA_004027295.1 Dolichotis patagonum
TGACAATAAAGTAATTATATGCCAACTTGTCTCCATTCAGAGACTATTTTATAGAAAAAAATGTAATGATGTGTGCCTACAAGATGTGCTGTCTTATAATGGGCACCAACATTCAGAAGTAGCTTGCCACATAAGACTGTGGAATGTCCACTGGAGGCTCAGTTACAGTGCTACATAACTCGACAACACCTTTCAAGATTGAGGTCCTGTCAAGCGTAATGTAACATATGCCTTCAGCCAATGGCCAACATACAGCATTGTTTCCCTCATAGCCAGAATGCACAGGTCAAAGAATCAGAGTGCAAAAATAGGAGTGACATCTAATAAATAACTTGAAGAAACATTATTTCCTATGCTACAAGCTTGAGATCCTCATACACAAAAAAAGGAATGCTTCCACCAAGAAAGACAGTTGTGATTACAGTTCATTAGCAACTGATGGTTTGGATTTTCCATGAGGCTGAACCAGCAATCAGAGAAAAGCAATACTAGACTGTCTAGAATACATAGTGTGAGGTTTTTTATGCTTTTCAGTTTAATTATTTTTGTTTTGTATTTTAAAATCCAAAAGAATAGAAATAATGATACATAATTTCAAAACAAATAATAGATTAACAATAGTTAATACATTATGTACTGCTATCTTCAAAGTAGTTGCTCAAATCACAAGATATAGGCATGAAAAAATGATCCAACAATGAAAGCATGAACTTTTCTTTTTGACTAGCTAACAGAGATTAGTAGTATAATTATCTATCTTGTGTTTGTGTGTATGTATAATTTTTTCCTTCTTTCTTTTCTCCTTTCCCCTACCCCCAGTTTCTTCCCCTATGAGAAATAATACTTTTACTCACCAGGGCTAAGGAAATCTGTATCTATTACTAGCATGAATCATTGAGGTGCCTCTTGGGACTTGCTTGCCCAATAAATCTCAGTAGTCAAAGACCAGGGGAACAAAACAAAGAGGAAAAAACAGAGCTCAAACATGACAGATGAAAATTCATCTCACCTTATCAGATAGAGCACCCCCCTAACTAAACATGCTGGCATGAGTGGGGGAAATGAAACTGATAATACAAGCTAATACATGATTCCCAACTAACACCATAAAAGCAACTACCAAACTGAGAGCTATGGCAACTGTGTTCTTTTCTTACTTTATTTCCTCAATTTCTTCCTGTATTTTCTAGTGCAGCACGAATAGTGGCTAATATCTTAGGTCTCAGATTGAAGTACAACTGAATTTACTGCATTTCTGAATGCTAGGGTAAATGTTAGGACTTTTCTTGTCCTCAGAGACCAATACATAATCTTTTTCCCAAGGTTAAGGAAAAACTGGATGTTGAAAGGAAGTGATTTAGATAGCAACAGATCATCTGTTCCTTGATCTACTCTTTGTCCTTCCCCGTGCAGCTTCCTTCTGACCTCCATGAGAAGTTTCCTTCCTCCCACAATCCTACAGAGTTACCACTGGAATTGTCCCAAGTGACTCCCTTGTCCCTTTGTTCTTATTTTAGCACACAGCAATGAGTATCTTTTCATTCAGTTTAATTTTTATAGGGAACAAGAGGTACCCAGAAAAAAATCCCACAAACAGGAAATTATAAGCAACTTGGCTATTTAGCGAGAAGAGTTGGGAAGGGAAAGAAGTATCAACACACAAATTAATATCTTAAAAAGTACATAATCTAATGGAGCTTTTCCTGGCTGGCAATTTTCCTGATTACAACCTGGACTAGGATACTCTGCCTTTACTCGGTGGTCATATCCACAGCGCACTTGGCAGTAACATCTAATCAAAGGAAGGCAGATGGGTTTCATTTCTAGTATCAACATTAATTGATTGGCTAGGGAGGATCAGTATTGGGAAGGATTCTGAGGCCTGATTGCAGCTCAGCAGAAAAGAGTACTGTAATCAGCTGGTGATTACCAGAGGAGGTGACTAGAAATACAGCAGTGAAAAGCTGTATGTTAATTTCTCCCTGTTTAGTCGCTCTCCTTAACCTACTCAGTAGCCCTGTTCTTGGCTAGTTAACCCCAATGTGTGCATGTGAAATTCTTCTCCTGGGCAAAGACTCAAATTGTGAGGATAGAGCAACAAGTGTGTCTTGGAATTCTAATTTTCGTTTCTGTGTAATACTGTAGCAGACACTTATTCTATCTAAGTGTCTATTAATACCAACTGCATTTGCATTGACAAAGGGAAATGTTCTCTATAGACTTAAATTTTACTAGACAAGTTTACAGAGATTTCTACCTTTGACTTTTTAAAAAATAAACAATATACTTCCGTATTTATACAAACTGCACAAAAGAGTTTCAGTGGCAAATAATAAATTATTTTGATCCAACTGAAGCATGAAATGTAAACATCTTCACCTCCTTTCAGCTATACTCATTCTGCCTGGATTTTCTCAAGTCCTCTAAGGCAGATTCAAGGACATTTCCTACATTTTGGTTGTATCTAACTCTGGTCCTGGTCATATTCTTAAGTCATAGAAGCAGCTAACAGCCTCAGCCTGCCTGCCACTCCCTGGAGCTCAACATTGGCCTGCTGATGTATCTTACCTGGTTTATCAGTGAGCTGCCATGTTACTGTCCCAACTGAACTGGGGCCTTGGATTTTTTACTTGTTTGATAACAAGCCTACTTTCTGGTTCATTCTTTCTGTCTTCCTGGTGATGAAGTCCTACACTCCTTGCTTGCAAGAACAGCCTTGTTACTCCTTTAAAATCCTCTCAAATAATGGTCCCACCACCACTACCACCAACACCACAAATCCCCTCCTCTGTGTCTTCTTACATGCAGGGGTCCTATGGTATCATTTTGACAGTCCTATCGTATCATTTTGACAGCCCTATGTTCTCATGGATGGCTGTTAGATGGGCCTCAGAGCTTAATCTTTACTATATTATTGTCTGTTCTTAAAGTACCACTGACAGCTGTCTAAATCGGGCTGAGTAAATTGCGTCATGAGGGTACAATCTGTTATCTATTCTTCACTTCTGTGTTGCTGTTTTGGAGACATAAAGATTTGTACAACCTAAAATTCTAGAGCAAGTGTTGTCCATGGGTATCAGAAAGGTTACATAAGTCAGCTACGCAAGTCAGATGGGAACTGTGCATACCAGAAGACACATACTCGGTGAAAGAAGCGTAGACTCAACCTTTGCCGCTTGAACACAGAAATCTAGACCTTGTAACATCACTTTTAATATTATCGACTGATTCATAAAGTTTTCAAGTTCACCTAATTGATGTCAGTGATATGTGATTTACACTTCAAAGTGACAAGGTGAAAGATAATGTCCTAGTCACTTCATCTTTCTACATTCAAGCTCACCAAGTCTTTCAGATGGCTCAAGGATTTTGCATATAGTATAAAGATGATCATGAATGTCACTATACTATATAAAAAAGATGTATATGAAAAAAGAAAAACTCTTTCTTGCCTGGGCAGGACTAAACACCAATTTAAAATAAAACTGTATTTCAAGGTACATTCATTTCCTAAGAAATGAGCTAAAAAGAGACCAAATGAATCATCAGTAAGATGAGTCTAGCTCTTTAATCACCATCCTCAGTGTTGCTAATTGAATCTTTAAGGAATGTTGGCTTCTCTCCCTGGGGCACACTAAAACAAATATATAATGCATGTCTCCTTACAATGAAAGATTTCACATGCTTGAAATTAAAAGTGCCCATAAATTGCAACAAAAGCAGAGTATGACATCTAAATAGGAGTTCAAAACCTTGCAGTGGAGACAGTAGCATTATTCACTGAATCATAGAAGTTTAGAACCAGAAGAATCTTTTACTACAATCCTCCCACTGAAACTCAGGAAGTCGTATTGTCAACATTCTTAAGTAACATAATGAAAGTAGACCAGAGACCACTAGGCAATATCTATGAACTATCTTGAAATTGCCTTTTTTATTTTGCTGTTATTATCAAGTCAGACTTGTGATGCTAATTGAATTGCATCAGACTTAACTGATTTGGTCATTAAGACCATCAGAATAACCAGATGTTCCCATTAATTGCCTGGCAATTGATCTGAATTTTTATGATGTAGTTGATTCATTGGTACATCTTAATTTGGTTTCTAAGGTAGTGAACAAAGTATTCTATATGTGTGGAAAATGTTCCTGGGCGCTTTTCAGTTGGCAAGTTCTGAATTTCATTTTCATACTCATAGAGGAAAAGAATGTGGAACTCCTAAGTTTGGACCCAGATAAACCAAATTTTAGAGCTTTGTGTGACATACCTGTAACTGAACATTAATCAGAATAGTGACTGTGAAAAAATAAGCATCCATTTTAGAGTTAGCTGATCCATATAAAAAATTTTTTGTTCAAAAACTTAAGAGCATTTGGAGTAAATTACCTGTATTTACTAATTACCTTCTAATGACATATTTTGCTCCATTGATCAGCAACTATAATAGTATTGGCTGTGACTAAATAATATATACAAAATATTTTTAAATTACAAAATATTTTAAAATTATATTTCAAGTTATAAAATTTCCCCAGATTTATGCAGCATTGTCCTGGTTGAAACAAAATTTAAATTTTATTTTTTAAATGGGGTGAAGATTAAAGAAGGTAACTTTTTTTAATTATTGTTTTTCAGTGCTGACAATCAAATCAAGGTTCTTATGCCTGCTAGGCAAGCACTCTACCACTATAGTCCTACACCAGATAAATGTTACTAATAGTAAGATGTAAGGAAATGTAACTATAATGTATAATGGCCTGTACAGTTAGACCAAATAAATATGTTACTGTTTTTCTGAGGAATTAAAAATAAAGAAAAATAAAGTGGGGCATGGTTTATCAATGTTTGACTTTTTTCTTTTTTTTTTGTTTACTAACTAAAATTTTCAGCTCCCTAAATTATATTCCCTGCCAGTGTGTGCTCCTCAGTGCAACAGAAATGTACTGCATTGCACTGGAAGCTTAGAAATGCTGAGTCAGTCTCACTGGAGACCTGAGTCAGATCTGCACTTTCCAAGACATCCAGGTGATTTGTGTATACAGAATCAAAGTTGGAGAAGTACTGTTCTACAAGGTTCTAAGAAAAAATTAAAATGTAAGGCTCTCTCCTAATTTTCACTAAGTCATATTTCAGAGAAGAAAATGGATTGAGTGATCAGGCAGCCATGACTCAAGTATCAAAGCACATACAAAGGGTTGTGGGAAGAGAGAAGAGAAAGCAGGTAACTCAGTAGAAGCAGTTCCTTAAAGAGATGGAGAGATTCAAGTTGAATGTTGAAGGACCAAGAAAAGTGAAAAGCATTTCCCCTGAGAGTGAGGGCACATGATACTTAGAGAACAGTGGCTCTGCTCATGTGAAGGAATGATGAGCACTGGAACTCAGACACTGCATTGGGAAAGCAAAATAGGATGGCAACCTCTGTAAAGACTCAGTGACAGAGGGTGACTCTCCACCTGGGGACAATGTATGAACAGGGCTCTGACAGGGCTGACTTGATCAGAATTCTGTTTCAGAAGCACTACACAGAATGGCTGTCATCAAGAAGCCAACCAATGGCAAATGCTGGTGGGACTTGGGAAAAAGGAATCCTTCTCTACTGTTGGTTGGAGTATAGACTGATGCAACCAGTGGGATTCAGTATGGAGGTTCCTCAAAAAACTAAAGTTAGAGGTTCCATTTGACACATCTATTCCCCTTCTTGGTATCTTGCAAAAGAATAAAAACCATCTCACCACAGCAATATATGCACACCCATTTTTATAGAGACACAATTCAAAACAGCTAAATCATGGAAACAACTCAAATGCTAATAAGTAGATAACTGGATAAAGAATATGTGATTTTTATACGCAATGCAGTACTCTGCCATAAAGGATAAACTTGAGACATTTCTAGGTAAATGAGTCTACCTTGAGATCATACTTTTAAGTGAAATAAATTGGATGCACATATTTAAACATCATATTGGTTCTCCTATGTGAAAAACACAAAGGGTAAATAAGCTTCAAAATTGATGAGAGATACTGGGAAGTAGGGAGAAAGTGTTCAAATGGGAAGGGGCGTAGGAGGGAAGAGAAGAAAAGGTAAGAAGGGAAAAGAGAAAAAATGCAAAGAACAAAATAAAAACAAAGCTTCTATAAATAACAAGGAGAAAAACAGTTGAAAGGAGAGGATAAGAATGGGGAAAAAAGAAGTATCAAAATACATTAGGTACAGGTACAAATTCCCTATGATGAATATGATCATTATGTGTATCAACAATGTACCAAGAAAATTAATTTTTAAAAAAAGACATCAGGGTTTATCTAATTATGAACAAAAAAAGCAACAAAAATGTGCAACAAGTCTTTAATAATGATAATTCTCACTCGTTTATAGTTTCCTTTATACAGAGCCAGAGATATTGTTAGAAAAAGCAGTACTAGAAGTTGCTATGCTGTAAGAAAGTATTAATATGTGTACTACTACTCTTAGAGGTCAGGGATCGCATGGCCATTTCAGCAGCTGCCTCGTATACAAGGTAAGAGATTAAAGGTGAAGGTCTAAATTTTTAATAAAAATTATTACAGCAAAGACACATTGTCATTCATCCTCCCAAAATACTCCCTCTCACTTTGAACACACTTATCTTAACATTCTGAAGCCTTCTGTACCTTCTGAAGCAATTCTGGAAGTCATCCATTTTGAGTGTCTATCATGACTGCCTCGATGTCCTGAATCAATCTGAATTGTTTACCTTCCACAGTTATTTTGAATTTCAAGAAGATCCAGAGACACATGAGGCCAAATCCAGTGAATAAAAAGGATGAGGATGCACCGCAATATTATTTAAAGCCCACCTTTCTGTTACAGTACACTTGACAATAGCATTTGCCTTATTTTTGGTCACACCTTATATAGACGCTCTCAAAAGAGGACTTACAGAATGGCTTCAGAAAGTGACAAGAAGGATGGGATAAGGGTGTTCAAATCATGGAGGGTGGCCTATTTTGAAGGGGATTCACAGTAATATTTTTAATTTAATCAATTTTATTTAAACATTCATCATGCATTTCACATGTTGTATCCTTTACACTTAGCCCACAGTTGTACAAACATCATATTGTGCACATATCCCATAAAAAAAGAAGCCTTCATTTTTTTGATATCACAAATAATATATCAAGACCCTTACAAATACATTGTGTTTCACAAATCTAATTATTAGAATAATTATTTAGGGTAAATTCTTAGCACTGAAATTTTTGGTTGAAAGTAAATTCCCATTTAAAATTGGGTAATCATGCCAAAAAATACTAGTCCTCATCGTACAGATAGAAATAAGGGAGCAGAACCACTTCTTTCCCTTCATTCAACTGTAAACTCCATACCACCCTAATGATCACCCAGACTTAAAGTTAGGAACACTGCATAGCTTAGGATCCTATAAATACTGGAAGCCTGAATTAACAAGGCCCCTTTTTTCCCTTCACATTTGGGTCCCTTTCTTCTTTCACTCTCAAGTCCCTTTTTCCCTTCACCTTCCCCCACCCCCACACTCTTTTCCCAGTTCCTGCTACTCTCCTCTTGATATAGAGGGAATGCTAGATGTCAGATATGCCAAGTTTGTGTTTCCTTGAAGTCAAATAATGAATTCTAAAGAAGAACAAAAGTTAAGAATATGAAAATTTATTGGAGAAAAGGAATGGGGAATAGGAATAGCTCCTGAGAGATAGAAGGGATCCCTAACGGGTTTCCAATAAGCCTGCTTCTCAAAGAAAGTTATAGAGCAAAATCATGAGGTGAGTACAACCTGAAACAAAATTACAATTGACCAATAAAATTCCAAGTATGCTCACTTAGGTAATATCCATCCAACGGTAGCAAGAGCATATGAATAACATCATTAACCTTGAATGATAATCTGTCATTAGTCTTAGTAGTCTTAGTCTAAGTGTTAGTCTTCATTTTAGTAGTCTTAGTTTTAGCTTTAGCCTTAATCCTAATCTTAGTAAGTGGGTAAGGATGACCCACTTCTAATAAGAAAAGGGTTTATTAACAAAGGAAATCTCAGAAAGATGGTATTGATAATCTCAAGCTTCTGTTTATCCCTTAGGGAAGTATGTGAATCTGGCCATTGTGACTTCAGTCTTCAGATGCACCGCCAGCCAGAGTCTTGCTGTGTTCTCACTTTGCAACTGACTCCCTTGCAGGCCCAGCCCTGTCTGACTGCCTATAATATTTCTACCTTTCTTAGCTGTCTATGATACTGTGATCTTTAATTAATGTAGCTACTTATTATGAGAGGTACACTAGGCAATTATTTCCTTGTCATACACAAGAACCTGGACTAATTTTGGCCCACTCAACTAAAACACTCATTCCTAGCCTATCCCCTTATCAACACTGCCGTTGAGACATCAGGTTGTAATAAGCAAAATCAAACCACTTATTTCTATTTGAAATTCAGTTTTCAGCAATTTTGAAATATGCATCAATTGTAATCAGATTTTTCCGCTTTAGTGAAACTTTGTGTGGGAAGCCACTTTAGATTGCTTCAAAGCCTGGGGTGTCTAAGGATGCATGAGACATGACCCTGTTGTCTAGCACAAGCATACATTGGGGTACACTTATGCAAGCATGACTTAGACAATCTCGCAGGCACTACATGGTTATGACAGTGCACAAGAATGAAAATCTTAATAATGGCTATATATATGGATGTCGGTACATTTAGAGAACCCAATAGAGATTTTTGAGGTGAGTTCTCAAGGTTAAAGAATGCACGTGTGCAAGTCATCAGCAACAACAGTAGGCAGCATGGAGCAGAGCAAAGCAAGAGTAAGAGCAGCCTGTGTCTGTATTGTCCAATTCATATACAGCTTGTTCTCTCATATTTTCATTCCTACCTAGTACTGCAACCAGCGCATGCATGTTTAGCTGTGCTAAGTCATGGTTACATAACTGTATCCCACTGTGTGCCTGTGCTAGACAAGTGGGGTCACATCCTCAGGTGTCCTTAGACACCTCAGAGATTTGAAGCAATCTGAATGGCTCCCTATAAGGATCCAAACAATAGAGACGCTTGCTGTTGTTGCTGATGTGAGCTCCATGTGATTTTTCCCCCTCTGGAGACCTCACCCATGAAATTATTCCTTCATTCCCTTGACCCCAACTCTTTGTATCATTTGACAAACACCTTTCCCCTCTGCCCCATCTAACGCTCCCTAACAACACTCTAGCCTGTAGCAATCACCATTCTACTCTCTGTTCAGCTTTTTTAGTTTCCATACTATAAGAGAGACCATGTAGTATTTGTCTTTCTTTTCCCGTCACTTCACATAACCTAATTCCTCAATGTATACATAGTGTAGTTAGAAACAGGGAAATTGAAGGAGCCACAACCTTCCCCTCAGTCAACTATAAACACACCATTGCAATGATCATCCATGTTTAAGCTCAGGAATTCAGGATGCCTGAGGCATCAGATCATTGACACCAGTGAGAGACAGAGTGGGAGACACCTGGGGTCAGACATGTCTGCCCAAAATGAGAGGCTCCTGGAGCTACAGAGATCTGACACTTTACTGAAAGCTTGAGTTACTGAGGGTTCTTCTCCTTTCTCCATTTCCCCTTCTGCCCATTCCTGTTGCTACTGTCCCATAATCATCAATAAAAACAGCTATTCACTACTCACTATGGAGTGTACACTTGGTGATTCTTTCCTTGTTGTGCACAGGAACCTGGTCTATTTTTGGCTCATTCAACTTAATACATATATCAAAACATCACAAAGGGTTGATCTCACAAGTAATTTGTGAGTCAGAAGAAAGAGCTAGATGTAGATGGTGACTAGAGAAGTTTGTATCCTCTAGAGGATATCTGGACCCATAGAAATGGGTAAGATTATTCCAGAACAGATGTAGAGGGGAATGAGAAGGAAAGTTAGCCTAAAACTGACCTCTAAAAACCCTGAAGACAAAGAGATTGAAGAAGGAAGAGAAGTCAATGGAAAGGATTAGGATAAATTAGTGAAAGGAGGAACAGAGATGTAGAAGCAAGCAAGCTTTCTGTTCAAACCAAGGGATCTGTGTCTTCCAGAAGCAGCCATCGCTGGCTCCTGAGTTCAAGTCCTTGGTTTCTCTAACACCTCTGTTGACCTCGTTAATCAGGGTCAAGTAATAAAAAGCAATTAACTCTACATACAGAAATGTTAGAATGCTCACTAATCTTTCAAATTACTCACTTCAAAGCAATCTGAGTTTTGTAGAATTCCTGTTGATTCTAGATAAGACACCAAGAGATTTAAAACCCCAGTTTAAAAACATGATCTCACATCTTCAAATAAAAAGTCAAACTAATCATATTAAAGTATGACTAAGGATGTTTATCTATACATAATTTCAGAGATAACAAGAGCATGATCAAGAAATGCAAAAGAAGGTAATTTAAAAGTAAATGTCACTTCTTATCTATCTTTTTTTTTAATTTATTGCATAAGTAACATCACTTCCCAATTTAAAAAAAATTATAAAAATAAGGTGAACCTGGTTTCTTTCATTAATTTTGAGACCCGAGTGCCTCCTCTATGTTTCTACCCCCAAAATGAAATAAATCCTTTTAAATATGGGAGTCTCTCTCTCTCTCTCTCTCTCTCTCTCTCTCTCTCTCTCTCTCTCATATATATATATATATATATATGTGTGTGTGTGTGTGTGTGTGTGTGACCTTTGGCCTCTGCAATTATAAGAAGTGTTCAAAGTGGTGGTCATCAGCTTCCAGACATTTTAGAAATTTATTAATATAATAAATTGCTATTTGGGTAACCTTGGCCATTGATATTGCTGCACATGCATTTTCTACTTCTTCTCTAAAGTCTGGCAGTATGGCAAGTTTTCTGAAATATGTGATATTCTCTAGTGTCCACCATATGAAAGTAATACCACCCTGCTGAGAAAACATCACACTACTTTTCTTTTCCAGAAATGTGTATGCATTACATTTTTGGCAGACCATGTGTGTGTGTGTGTGTGTGTGTGTGGGACAGGACTATAGCAAGGAATTTTTCCCTTTATTCAGCTGACTATTCCTAGCAACTAAAAGTCTTTTAATCAGAAGATCTCATATGTGTATTGGCAATTATTAAACTCTTAGAATAGTCAATAATAATTAACCAATAATATTATGTTTTGAGGTTACAATAAATTGCAGGAGTTCAGTAAGGTCTAAAAGTGTCTAGAGATCGGGTTTGTCTTTAGTGACTATTCTTTCCTGGTAATTTTTTTTTTCTTTCTAAGGTATTATTCAAAGGAGAAGCTATACTAGTGAACACTTATAAGAGGAAGTGTGGACATTTCTTTATTCTTGTGAGCCTGAGAAAAATGGAATAAATTTGTGCTGCAGATTGCCTACATAAGATAATCAGCTTTCAACCCTGTTTTCCAACTCTGACACAGTCAAGTTGTCAAGACAGCAGAAAAATATTCTCAGGTATGCAAAGGGCTTAGAAAATATATCTCTAAACTCATCCTATAAGAATAAAAGAGCTACTTACTTCAGGGCATAGCACATCTGATTGGAAGATTAATCTACATTAACACCCCCAAAATGGCACAGTCTAGTGGAAAAGGATTATCAGTTTATCATAATAAATTAAAATGACTGTAAATTACATCATTAAGCTATCACTACAAAATTAGGCTAACAAAAATGTCTGTGAAAGATAAAACATGTGACATGAATATTACAACTGAATAACGACCCTCTGGGTCCCAAATTCCCAAATGGAATTTCAGTTCCTCCAAAGAAATCAGAGAACAACTAACCATTTTCTCCAGTGCTTATTTGCTACTAGACACTTCCCATTTCTCTCCACCACAGTAGCTGATAAAGAAAATGCAACAGAGATGTACATCCTGCTTTTGGGCCCAAAGAGAGCTGACCCTCCTATCCTCTTCCCTCTCCTCCTCATCTCCAGGCAGGAAGGAAACACCGAGGCAGCTTTGGAAGCCAAACATTGGGGTAGCAGAGCCTTACCAGTCCAGATTCCTGATTGCAGGGTGCAGAAATCAGTCATCCCCCATCCACCCTGCATTCCTGGATGAACTTTACATGAATACATTTATTTTTCTGCTAAGTTACTGAGACATTGGGTTTGAATTTGCCAAAATAGTTTTACCTCAACTAATATAATAACCAATTCAATATCTGGGTAAACAAGGCCTTCTTTTCAAAATATTACTACATTTAGGGAATTTCTGGAAATGTTCTTGCCCTACAGACATCAGAATTTATGATCAGGTTTTCTGCTGTCTCTCAAAGGTCACACAAATGTCACAATCCATGCCTTCTTTCTGTCTTTTATCTTTTTTCTTTTTTGTCCACTATATTACTTCATTGGTTGTGAGAAAAAAAAGAGGAAGGAAAGGCAAGAACCATATCACTATGATAAAAGGAAAAAAGCAATTTATTAGCTCTTCTAAAAAACATATCTGACATGTTCACATGGAAATTGAATCCACAAGGAGTAGTAAAGAGGAGAGAAGAACATGATTTAATTTATTCTCAGCTAACAGGAAACTGAAATTCATATGGCTTTCATCTCTCCTGTACATGGGATAGGTTGAGGGCCACATCTGTGAGAAATATGCTTTGTGTCAAACTGATTAGGAGAGTCAATATTAGACATAACCTCTTTCTCTTTAAGGGTAGGCACTCTCCATCATCCGTTTATTTCTCTGGTGGGGCTTAAAGGGAGGCCTTAATCAACCTGCCTTATAACCTAAGGCATTTGGAAGAAAAATCTATATGTGTTTCCTCAGTCAGCTTGCTGAAGCATGAAATGGGATGTCTTGTCCTGCTGCCTCCATTGGAAATGCCATCTATTCTGTTTATTTATTTGGACGGGGAAAAACAGGAGACTTGTGGAAAAATTTTATATTGTCACAGACTTTGAGTGATTCGGTTCAAATTGTCGGAGGAAGACAAGTAGATGCTTTTATCCAGAAAAGGCCTGAAAAACAACTTTTCCTTTAAAACACAGGAAGACAGAGTCATCACAGTGACATCAACCTAAGGATAGCAAAACAACAATGACAACAATATTTAAATTTCTTCATTTTCACCAAACTTCCTCGGGTACCTTAACAGGCAATATTGCAAACATGTACTCTTTACGTGATCCAAAAGGGATCAAAAAATGAAAATGAACCCTGGTAGTGGGAGTTTTCTCACAGATCTGATCTCCATACTGGAGGTCTGCTAGAGAGAAAAGAAATATGGCAGAGATGAAGATTAAAAAAAAATTCTTCCACTTGATGTGACCTAGACTTAGCTGGGAGATATGTGCACAACTGCTGACCCTAAGAAGAATTTCCAACTCCCCTCCCTGCCTAAGTGCTTCAGGGATGCACTTCCCAAGCTGTTGGGAAGGAAGAGACACAGCCTTGGAAAACAGATGAGGACAGGGGAGGCTGGGCAGCAGGCAGGGCTCATGCTGTGAGCCACTTCTATCTCTGTGGCATGGATGGCCCAGACCTCTCTGCTGCCTCCACTGATCCTATGTGTTGGACACTGGCCCAGGAGTACAGCTGCCATCAGCATGATGGATTTACCATGGTCACAACCCTATGCACTGTCAACCAGATCCCCATTCAAAGTCTGGCATCTTCTGCCCCATTCTGTCTTTTCCTTCTGGTATTCCATTGTGTATATGTTGAAAATTTCAGCATTCTCTCACAACATGTTGATGCTTTTTTTTCCTTTGGTTTTGTTTTTACCATTTGTGTCTTGTAATTTCAACTGAGGTAATTTCTATTGAACTGTCTTCAAATTGGTTGATTTTTTTTTTGGACAGTGTTGAAATCATTTGTTACTTTTGTTATATTTTTGGAAAATTTCTAGCCTTGAGATTGATAGTGTCCTATTGCTTGCATCTGTATGCTCCAAGTACCTGCTGGATCTTGTATATTCTCTATCTTTTGTATCAGAGCTATTAATATATTAATTATAGTTATTTCTAATTCCCTGTCTATTAATTCTTTGCATGTGCATATCTAAGTCTCATTCTATAGATAGTTTTCTTGTCAGCCTGTATTTTTGCTACCACTCTAAATTTTTTATATATTAAAACTTTTATTCCTAAGTTTTCTATTCTGTTTCACTCACCATTATATCTAATCTTTTGCCACTGTCATTATTGCTGTACCTCTAAAGTGTCTTCAAGTTAAGTGGTGAAAATCCTCTAGTTTTCTTCTTTTTCAAAATTATTTCGTTATTCTAGTATTTGCTAGTCTAGTTTTCCAATTTTATTTTATATAAATTTTAGGGTCAACTTGTTGATTGTACAAAAAAATATTATGCCTTATAAATGTTTGTGGTAAGTTGGACATGCAATATATGACAGTGAATACTGGTAAGTACATATATAGTTGGAGACAAGAATGCATTCCTTATGCTCAGGCTTTCATACGAGTTTCTGTGTTAATCTAGTCAGGCGCTGAGCTATGTTTATAGTTTGTTGTTGTCATGGTTACAAGAATTGGCATTTATTGTTGATAATGGGCACCAGAGATTTCCTGTCCTTCCAGTGGTATTTTATTTTGGTCTCTCCAATTGGTTTTGCATCGTTTCTTTGTATGACTCACCAGAGAAAATTTGCCTCATTATAGCTGTCCAAAAACTTTCCTGTTATTGTTCTACATGCATTGCTTAGCACACTGGTCATGCAACTTACAGTATTCTGACTAAGCATCAGATGTGACCAGGTGCTGGGAACCTGGTTCTCATAAATGTGACCTTCACAAGAATTTCTACCCTTCTTTCAGAGGTAGAACCTCTCTGAATCCCTTGTGCCCCTCCTCAACAAGAGTTGATATCCATATGTGCACTCAGGATACAGTTTTAACACCCTAACCAAGCAGATTGTGTGTGTGTGTGTGTGTGTGTGTGTGTGTGTTTCTTAAGGATGTTAAGTGATCCAAAACATTAATGGCAATTTCTGTCAAAAACATACTGTGTGTCCTTGTTCACCTTGTTAATGAAATTTGACCCTATGTGAATTCTCTTTCCCAAAGTCAAAATGGCCATGAAAGGTCAATTCGGGACATCAGGGTAGCCATAAAAGTGCATACATGTGTTTAAAGTGAAGGTGAATATTTTGAGGAGGATTAATAGCAATGTGCCTTTTAATGTAATAAAGTTTTAAATATTCACTATATATTTTGATCACAACTTATGTCACACTACATGGTCATGCCTAGACACCCACAGAAGACTGTTTCTAGGACCTTTTCCACCCCTGTGGATACCCAAATCCATAGATATTCAAGTCCTTTACATCAAATGGGGTACGGTATTTACGTAGAATATATGCATGTCCTCCCTTGTACTTGAAATCATCTCTATATGTCTTTTCAAACCTAATACACTGTAGACTCTGTATGTTATTCTATATTGTTTATACTATATTGTCTATGGTATTAGGTTGAGAAAGAAAGTTAGTACAAAATGTTTCCAAACATGTTTGATCTGCAATTGGCTGCATACAACTGGAATGGATGAGTCCTCAGCATCAGGTCCAGCCCTCTCCTGTTGCAAGTAAGACATATAATAGCATCTTGTGTGGCACAGATACTTGGGGTTAACATATCTTTGCACTACATCCAGATCACGGGACCATGAGCCAGCCCTCTGGATTGAATGCCTAGCTCAAGTATGTGTTCCCTTCTTTCCTTTTCCCAACTTCTGTCACTGTGTTTCCCCAGTTAGCAAGAGCAGTGCTACTCAGGTGGCCAGGCCCTCTATGAGCAGTGAAGAATGTCAGAGGTGAAGATGGAAGAACTGGTCATGACTCCAGAGAAAGGAACATGCTGTCCATGTCCTACCTGTCTCCACCGAGTAGGTGCTGAGAGACCCCCCAGCCCAAGTACTCACAATCACTAGACACTGATGGACTGACCACCTGCTCTTACCTAAAAGATCTGTGCCCAGATTGGTCCAGTGGTGCTTATTTCAGAACCGGTTTCAGCCCATTCACTCATTTTACTGTCTTTACTAGACGTGCACTCTACCAGTGTTTCTTCCCTTGGCCATCTGCTGAGGAATTACCTGCTAGAAGCTGACAGAGCAGAACAGCTTACACTGCAGCTCCCTGCTTTTCAAGCCCTCGCCTTCCCCAAAATGTCCTTAGCTCTCCAGAGCTAACCAGAGTGGAATTGAGGATTAAACACTTAGAAGTATTGCTTTTAATCTCCACCTGCCTATTAAATCCCTGGGTGCCTCTACTGCCCACTGACTCAGCTTCTCTGTGCTTAGTTCCTCAAAGCTGAAATTCGAGATAATGTCACCAAGAAACATTCTGAGGACCTTGTGGAGTTGAACTCCTCAAATGTAAAACATTTTACAGAAGTGAAGAGTTTTGGAGGAGATGCAGAAAATCAGGTCAGTGGCATTTGCAATACCAATTTGGAGTTCACTTTATGAGCATTTAATTTGTACAACAAAAATACTCAATGTTCTCAGTCTGAAATAAACATCTTAACATTCCTTTTAATTTCTTTAGAGCACTTGATTTGTAGGGTAGATAAGAGTCTATCTAGTTGAACATTTATGAAAATGAGATCATATTTATTTGAAAATGTGTAAGGAGCAGTAGGGTTACAGAGATGAATGAGAAACACCCACCCAAGAGGAACTAATAAAGTAGTAGTGGAAATAGGTTGTTATGGACTAAATATTCATGTCCCGTCCCACCCCCAAATTCATATGCTTAGTATTCTAACCCTCAGTGTGATGGTTTTAAGAGTGGGCCCATTGGGAGTCATTAATTTAAATGCAATGCATATGGGGTCTCTGAGATGGAGCTAGATCCTTATCAGAGAGGAAGAGACCGGTTCTCCCTCTGCCCTGCCATGTGAGGACAGATGTAGAGGTGGGTGGTCTATGATTCAGGAAAGGATCCCTCAGCAAGAACTCAACTGCTCTAGCACATGGCCTTGGACTTCCTGCTCTAGCACTGTAGCACATAAGTTTGTCTTGTTTAAGGCGCTTGTGCAAGGCTTTCAAGCAAATTCATACAGTAGTTTATGTAATACTGTATATTATGACTTGTGCCCAGATGTTTCCCCAAAGTCTCATGTAGTCATAGGTGGGGCTTTTCAAAGGTGGTTGGATCTAGATTATGTGCTGCTGGGTTCAAGGCTGTGATGCTAGGGTAAAGGGTGTAAGTGTCACCTGCTCTGAGGGAAGGTGGCCTGGGAAATTATAAGAGGCAGAAGAACTGAAATGTCCCATTGCTTGTTGCTTGTTGTTTGCTGCTTACTACCTTCTGCCTTCATGCTCTGTGATGACTCTCTGCCTTGTCATCCTGCCTTGGAGACACCCAACTATGAACTGAAACCTCTAAGAACTGTGAGCTAAACAAACATTTCCTCTTTTAAATTTGGGTGTCAGCTATTTTGTCTCCACAATGGGAAAACCAACTAAGACACCATATTTACAGCTAAGGAATTCCTCTCATATTGAAATTCTCTGGAAACTTGTATATGCCAGTCTGAAATTCTGCTACCTTCTTGCTCTTCACCAAGACCCTTATTATAAATATTACAGTGAGGAGTATATTAGAAATAGAACAATCACCATAAAGCAGGAACCACTGTGTGGGTGCATTAGTCTGTATTTTAGGACCATTCAAGCTGAGCTGCATGGGGGTCCTGTTCACTACCAGGCTGTGATCCTGAGAGTAGAGATCACTTTTTCACTTATCAAATCCCAGGCATGAAGCCTGATGCCTAATATGTAATAACTGATCAACATGCACTATTAAGAGCTTAACACTTCTGTTATGATGATTTATCATTTCAATGCAGTGGCTTATATAAATTTTGAATACATTCATGCACTGCATAATGGTGTTTTGTATAATGATGGACTACATAGACTCACTGGTAGATTTGCAAGATTTTATAATGGAATTGAAACATTTCTATTGTCTCATACTTTTACTGCCCCTTTCCTAAGTTTAAATATGCTTAGGTATGCAAAGATTATGTGCATAAATTGTTTGCAGTTGCCTACAGTATTCAGTACAGTACCATGCTGTACGGGCTTGTAGCCTAAGAACAGTAGACTACGTCAGAGTGTAGGTGTGAAGCAGGCTAAATCATCTAGATTTGTGTAAGCGCACATCATAACATTCACATAACAATGAAATAGCCTAAAACTAATTTCTCGGAAAGCATCCCCATTGCAAAATGATGCATGACTGTGTACTATATACCAAAGGAGTTCTATAAATCATGTTAGGCAATCATGCTACTTTCAAGCACATTGCATAAGAACAAAAGTGTCTGATCCCTGCAAGATATATTTATTTCATCCACTCCTTCTCTCCCCTATACTTATATGGAAATCTGTGTTTCAAAACTACCAGGCTCCCAGTGGGAGAATTTGTGCTGACACCTCAGATTCTAGAATCCAATAAACTAGAGGTAAAACAGAATGACAAATAATGAAAACCAAACAATGATACAAAGTGAAGCACACATTTACAAAGAAGTTTGTATTCTGTATCTGCAACAAGAGTCCAGGCAGCCTAGTACAGGCCTACAGTGCCTTCATTCCCCTACCTGGAAAACAAACAGCACTGCCAAGCGTTTTTTCCTCTTCCACTGAACTGGGAGGATGAGACCATGAGTAACCATAGCAACACCTCTCAGGATTTTTTTTCTTCTCACCTCTTCCTCCCCATCCTATCTCCTCTCTCACTCAGGAACCCCAATGTCTCTCTACCCCTTTTTTCAGTCTGCACCTTACCTCTTCCCAGACCACCTGTGTCTCCGATTTGCAGCTTTCTTTTGCTCATTAATTCTTTCATGCTTTCCCACAGATAATTTTTGCTTCTCCTCAACTCCATGCCTATTTATTTTCAGGACATCAGATAGTTTGTGTGTTTACCTTAAAGTGCTTCACATCTTTTTGTGTGTTTACCTTCTGTGTGTTTACCTTGCACAATGATGCATGACTGTGTACTATATACCAAAAGAGTTCTATAAATCATGTTAGGGAATCATGCTACTTTCAAGCACATGTTTCATATGAACACACACTCGTGTTTGTGTACAGTTGTGCCCCCATATCCACAGATTCACATCCAAATATTCAACTAACCACAGATGATTTTCATCCTTAAACAATATCATTCCTAAACAGGTATATGTGGTGATCAAAATATACAATGAAAATATATAGTGAATGATTGACTTTTTAAAATTTATGATTATAAAAAGACACATTGCCATTAATCCCCCTAAAAATAGTCTCCCTAACTTTTTATCACATCACACATTTATCACATCATTCTTGCTACTTTTTGATGCAGTTCTGGAAGTCCCGTTTCATGAGCAACTTGAGGTATGAACAAAAATAAGGCAAATATTGCTGCAGCATGTCATCCAATGAAAAGGCAGGCTTATAAAAAAGCATTTGAGTGTATCCTATGGGATAGTACCATGGGATTTCTGGCTCTTTCCTAAAATCAAACTAATGATGAAAGATAAGCACTTTTAATTGAGTCAAGTCTATAGAATTCACTAATAAAATTCAAGTCTATAAAATTCACTAATAAAAATTTAAGTAGAGCCAAAGAAAGAGACACATTGAGGCAGTTATAACAATGAATCTAGAGATACTCATGAAAGATGACTTTCAGAGCTGCTTCAGAAAGTGGCAAGAATGTTGGGATAAATGTGTTTGAAGTGGTGAGGAGTGTTTTGTGGGATGTTAGTGGCAATGAGTCTTTCACTGTAATAATCTTTTAAATTTAAACATTTACTATATTGTTGATCATGTCATGTCATACATACATAGGGAGCCCACCTCCCACTGCTGACACCTACCATCCCTCAAGACTTGTGGAAAACAAGAATGGATGCACCCCACCCTTGCTGCTGACAACAGCAGCCTCATACACCCTGCAAGACAGAGGGAGAGCATCAAACTACCAAATCCTACCTGGCTGTGCATTTTGGTTCTCCTCAGCACAGGGAAGCACAGGTGACAACCAAAAGATCTCCTGACTGAAGACAAGACCAATACCCAGAAGGAGAGTTTCACGTCAGGACTAACATGTTACTCGACAGTAGAGACTGGGTAAGAGACAGCAGTGGGAGACAGGCTTCAAAAGGGTAAGAGCTATACAGAGATGTCCTGAGATCCCCGGAGAAGCAACCTCAGGCCAGAAAGATCATGAGGCCTATATTCTGCAGAGAGAGGATGGCTTTGGCGATGTAGCCTTTAAAGGCAGTGGATCTAAGGAGATGGCATTTTGTTCAGCGGTTTGCATGAATTTTGCACCACTTCCTACATCCAACAGAAACTAGTGTCTGATTTGTTATAGACCTGGGTTGCCTAAGTGGTCTACACCAAAATCATGGACCTCTTTGCACTGGTTGAGGATGTTTCATGAGTGATTCTTAGGGTTTATCATTAGTCCATTTATCTTGGACACCATTGTCACTGACTTTTACTACTATAGTCAAGTGATATAGCTGGCACTGTCAAGTGGTTTTCTCTGTATGCCAATGTCTGGAAGGCCTGGAGTCATATATAATATTGTGGGTCACTCCTGAGGAAGCAGGCATTGGGTTAAAGAAGCTGCAAACCCCTGCACAGAATATAAACAGAAAAACAGAAACATTAAAAATAAGTTGACAAAATGCTTCCAAAAATTCTCAACTCCCCCAATGCCTATCTCAGGATAGGGACAGTAAATCATAAGCCACAGGGCAGAAATGTCTGAAATGGTATTAATAGAGGTAAAAAGAAAAACAAGTAGTTAAATAAGATGCTTGCAGAATTCAAGGAAGATATAGTTAAACAGATAATGACTCAGATGAAACAAATGATCAACACGTCTGTAGAATTCCCTAATAAAAATTTAGTGGAGCTAAAGAAAGAGACACAAAACATGGCCATCCAACATGGTAAACAATAGAAGTCCATAAAAAAGTTCCAATCAGAAATTCAGGAGATCAAAAATATAGTTGAAATTATGGACACCATAAATAATCAATATGAGGACAGAGTGTAAGATCTAGAAGACAGACATTTAGTGAGTGATAAATTAGTGAACTATACCTTAAAAACAACAGAACATGAAAACTTAAAACACCATCTGCTAGATATCTCAAAAAATGACTAATACAAGAGTAATGGGAACTAATGAAACATCATAAGATGACACAAAGGGCATAAAAATATATTAAAAACTTATTTTTAGAAGTAATAGCAGAAAAGTTTACAGACATGGAAAAAGAATTTATCGTGCAGATAAGTAAAACACATGGAACCTCAAATAGCCATGATCAGAAAAGCACTCCATGCTGATAATAGCTAAAATGTCAGAAATCCAACACAAGAAAAGAATCTTAAAAACTGATAAAGAAAAGCAATAAATTACCTGTGAAAGAAAACTCATCAAAAGCACAACAGACTTCTCAACACATTTTGTGACTTTTTTTTATGTTTTTATTTTTTGGTTGTTTTCTTGTGCTGGGGTTTTCAACTTCTTTGTCCCAGTGTCTGATTCTTCAGGAATGAGCCACAGTATTACCTCTTGCCTCTGCTAAAGGTAAGGAGAGCTTGGAATGAATTATTTCAAGGCCCTGAAAGAAAAAAACTTCCAACCCAGATTGATATATCCTGCAAAATTATCCTGCAAAGTAGGTAAAGAATTAAGATATTTTCATAAGAAAGAGTACCTAAAGAAATTCAGGCAACACTCCAAAAAATTCTCCAGGAATTATCTGAAAGAGTTGAGCCCTGGAAAGCTGCCAGGGGGGGCGGGGCAAGAGCAAGGGGCGGGACCAAACTTTAGTCACCTTTCCAGTGGCGCGAAAGTACCCCCAGTCAGTAACCTGTGCATTACCTGTCCCCGCCCTGGGCGCCACCCAGGTCAGAGGTTATATGAGTACCCTAACCCACACGTGCGGGTTAGAGAAGGTCAGGCTGTCTGTGGTCGTGGACTTCTCTCCATGGCCTTGGGAATAAAGGTCTCTTTTATCTCATACTTTGCTGTTTCACCGCGCCGAAAATCCTAACATTATCTATCCCATGTTTTAAAATACCTTTAAAAGATATTCTAATTCATTTCATTTATACTAGTAGTTTTTATTCATTGGAAAGAAAGCATTGTCCTTTTTTTTTTTTTTGGTTCTTCTTAGTGAGAGAGTCTTTCTCTATGACTTGTACCCTGAAAAACATTTTGGCCACTCTTTTAAGATCTTGATACATAATGTATTAACTGTTGTTTTTACCTAATTCTTTTGCTATGAAATTTTCTTTTACTTTTTCACAGAAGTAATGAGTACTTTTGTATTTTTTATTAATATCTATTTGTATGATATTAAAGTAAAACATACAGATAAAAATCTTAGTACATACATGACACATTATATATCACATCATGTTATGCATATTCATTTACATAGCCCTAACATTGTATGAGATATAAGTAATGTAGAGATGATTTAAAGTATGCAGGAGGATGTGAACAGGTGATATGCAAATACCATGCCAATTTTTATAACAGAATTGATCATCCTCAGAGGTAGCTATTGGTGGAGGTCCAGATCCAGTCTCTTACAGATGCTAAGGGATGACCACAAACACACATGGATAATATACATGTGGGTGTGAGCGTGTGTGGTGTATGTTTTTTAATTACAGCTTTCAGATTGTTTTAAGTGACCAGCTTCCAGTCAGTTCTCTAATACTGTCAGCAGAGCAGGCAGCCTTGGTTGTGGCCTTTCTAAGTGTGCACTAAAGGTCTTCACACACATTTTCCCACTTTTCAAACCATAATGAAATAATAAACTCTACTCCAACCTGCCTGGGATAGTGTTATGAAATCATTATGATTTGTTTCTGAGATAGAATACAAACTCCACAGTAATCTTCACCGAATTTTAATAAGAGTGAAAGGAAGACTTAATTAAAGTTTTCTTTGTGGCTTTATGCTTTTCTAACCACAGCCATCTGCAAACATTTCACCATGGCGTCTTATCTCTATCGTGCAGGCAGTGTGGAGTCTTTACCATGTATGGCAGGGGCTTGGGCATAGAGACATATAAGAATAATGACAGAGCACTTATTTTTAAAAATGTAACTGTCTGTTCCTCTTTCAGGCATCTAACCCAGATGGAGTTCCCTCTGTGCTTAAATTTGAGATGTTATTTTATCTAGCATGGCTTCTTCTTAACTAGTTCTAGGGATCCTGACCATTGCATTGTAAAATTTAGTTCTTTTCCTAGACCGTAAATTTTGCTAATTAGGGGAAGGAGTGAAGTTCTAAAATAGCATGATTTTGTTTTCAAATTTCAAATGTGACTCGAGTTTAAGAGACTGTGACTTCTTTATCTATCTATTTGCTCATTGGTTGCATCAAATATAAAAAGCAGTTACACCTTGAGTGCCCAATGATAAGAAATTTGTTTTTTTAAATATTTAGGGTACATCATATGAAGGAAGGTTTACCATGCAACTCTGAACAGTAACCTTGGTGTATAAGGTTACATTATGGTAATGTGTATTACAATGGAAATAGGTCTATGGCACATTAAGAGAAATGAAAAAACAAAACAGTATAAAACTATACATACAGCACAACTTAACTTTGCCTAAAATACAAATCAACAGAAATTATGATGAAATGTTAGTATTATGGTTCATTTTCACTTTCTTATCTTCAGAGTCTGCCTATTTTGTATCATTTATAATGAATAGATATTAATTGTGTAATTATAAAAAATCTTTAAAATACTCTGTCTTCCAGTAATATGGATTAAATGTACTCCACCTCATCACTGCCACCCCATGCACTTATAAATCTTGCATAGGATATGAGGAGGAGATACATTAGGATAGTAGCAGGTTGATTAGAGAAAGATAATAAATTTTGAAGCCCCAATGAATCAGTAGTTACTTTAACATTTTTGCCTTCACTATCACCCATCCTAGAATCTAAGAACATCCAAAGCCCAGAAATGCACACTGCAATGGAGAGATAAAGAACAAGGACAAAACTTCCCTGTCCCCATTCTCCCACAGTGCCCTCCGCAAAATATCCTTGTGGCCCTGGCAGCAAGGAACAGTGATAATAAGTAGGAACCTAAAATTCTAAAGAGAGAGAAGGGTTCTCTCTTATCAAAGAAGTCCTGGTCCCAAAAGTTTGCAGGAAATTCAATTGCTATCATTCTTCCTCTGTAACTGACATAATAACAGAACATTCACAGAACACTGGGCAAACTAAAGTTTCAGTTATATGAACAAAGAACAAGGAAGGGAGGAATTTAAATGAAGAAGGTGTTGGTAGAATTACAGAGAGGAAGGAGATCCAGAGCGACCCCAATAAAGGTGTTTAGATATTACAGGAATGCCCTTCCTATCCATGCAAGGGTGTGCCTAACACTATAACGTATTGCAGGTTTTGGGGACTGAGATACAGGACCACAGACTATCCATTGGTCTGCATAGAACCAAAGTCACTTCGAAAATAGAATTATGTTGAAGCCAAAACCGAGAAATTTTGATCACAAATTGTGACGCAAACCTCCCGGACCTGCAGAGTGGCCTGGGCTGTTTGGATTGGAAACTTTGTGGAGACCGGCATCTCAGCCTCACTGTTTGGGACTAGTAGCCCTGCCCTTCACCCCCAGGAAATCTCCCAGAGAACAGCATCTCAGCCTGACTTTTTGGGACTGGGAACCTCCTGGACCCGCAGAGTGGCCTGCGCTGTTTGGAAAGGGAAATTTGCGGAGACTGGCATCTCAGCCAGGTCTGTGTGGGACTGGGAACTTTGCAGAAACCAGCATTTTGGCCTGACTCTTGGGACCTGTAGGCCCACCCTTCACCCACAGGGAAACTCCTGGAGACCTGCCGGGGACAAAGTACAGTGGCCTGGACTGCCTGAGATTCCACAGGCTCCGGATTGACCACGCCCAGTATCCGCCTTACAACTTAGGGAGCCAGGAGCCCACAGAGGGGAGTTAGGACCCTGTGAGGAACCAAGAGCCTGTGGGGGAGCCACTGCCCCTCCAGGAACTGAGGGTGCAAGAGGTAATTCGTCACACATGCAGAGAAAGCATTGGAACACCGCTCAAAGCAAGGAAATATAGAAAAATGAAAAAAGGAAAGACCAAAAGGCAGGCTCAAAGCTCTAGCCCTCCCCAAGAAAGCTTAGAAGCCATGTACATAGAAGAAAAAAGAAGCCATACACCTGAAATGTCTGAAATGATATCAAATAAAATAAATATGCAAATAGGGAAAGCTATGGAGAAATTCAAACCAGAAATACTTGCCCAGGTAAAAGAAGAAGTGATAAAAACAGTGAAAGAAATAGTGAATGCATCTAGTGAATACACAGCTAAAAAATTAGAGGAACAAAGCAAACAGATAGAATCCCTGAATGAAAAATATAAGAAACAAACAGAATGCATACAGCAGATTCAAAGAGATATACAAGGAATCAAAAATGCTATTGAAAGCTGTAAAAACCACCTCAATGAAAGTGAAGATAGAATTTCAGACCTCGAAGATAAGATTGCAGCCAGTGAGCAGGAAAGACAAGATCTTTTAAAAATAACAAAGAATCAGGAAGTAACAATTCAACACCTGCAAGATGATGCAAAGAAAAATAATATAAGATTAATAGGGATAAATGAAAAAGAAGGGGACAGCCCAAAGGGTATAAGAGGATATTTACAGAAGTAATAGCTGAAAACTTCCCAAACATCAGAAGAGAAACTGACATCTGGATAAGTGAAGCATATAGAACTCCAAACAGCCATAACTAAAATAAAACTACACCCAGACACATAATAATCACCATCCCAGAAATCCAACATAAGAATAGAATACTGAAAACTATTAGAGAAAAAAGAGAGATCACCTATAAAGGAAAACCTATCAGAATCACGGCAGACTTCTCAACACAAACAATGAAATCAAGAAGAGCATGGAGTGAAGTCTTTCATATCCTAAAGGAAAACCACTTCCAACCCAGACTGACATACCCTGCAAAACTGTCCTTCAAAATGGATGGAGAAATAAGATACTTCCATGACAAAGAACAGTTGAAGAACTTCATGAACACCAAACCAAACCTACAAAGAATACTGAAAGACATTCTAGATACACACGGGAGAAAACCACCAAGCAAGGCAGACAATTAAACAGAATGGAAAGCTAAAGACACAACAGCAGAAA
>PVJX010018610.1:9176-36308 GCA_004027295.1 Dolichotis patagonum
AAAAAAAAAAAAAAAAAAAGAAGCCCCAAGCAGTGTTCCAAGTACTTTACAATCTTCCTATATTGTGTCTTCAGAACTACCCTACTAGTCCTATTCTCCCAATTTAGAGATGACGAAAGTGATTTTCCGGGAGGTTAATAGGTAGCAACCTGAGATTTTTTTTTTTTTTTTTTTTTTTTTTGGTACTGGGGATCGAACTCATGACTTCATGCTTGCAAGGCAGGCGCTTAAGCCACTGAGCTAAATCCCTGCAACCTGAGATTTTTGAACTCAAGCCATCTGGCTAGAGTCTAATTTTAACCACACTGTTTCTGGTGTCAGCTAGATACACAGAAGAAGCACACAAGTTGTCACACAGCTACAAAAGTGGTGGCCACAATAGGATAAGAAATCGTGTCAGTAATGTAAACCAATGGCCAATCTTGTTCTCTGCCTACTTCCTACATCCTCATTTACTGCAGATCCCGTTTGTTTGTTTTTTAATTTGAGACAAGATCTCGCTATGCAGTTTAGGCTGGCCTGGAACTCACTATGTAGCCCAGGCTGGCCTCAAACTCATGGTGATCCTCCTGCCTCAGCCTCCACCAGAGTGCTGGAATTACAGGTGTGTAACACCATGCCTGGCTCAGCACATCAATTTTTTAAAATTCCTGACAGCACACCCTTCCCCACCGTCACTTCAGAGACTACCAGCTTCATGGTGTCCAGAGACCTGGCACCAACTCCGCTATCCATCCCCACATGCACTCACTCAGTAATGGTCCTCCACCCTGACTTCTCCCCTGGTCCTCCACCAGGCCTCCTGGAGCAGCCTACGAACTGACTATCCCACCCTGACCCCAGCTCAGCTCCACCATCTGCTCAGCCACTACCAGCTGGGTCCTGGGCTCAGGCCACCACCGGCTTGGGACCCTCCCCCAGCAGAGCGAGATGTAGTGGCCACAGGTGAGGAGGAACGGGGGATGCAGGAATTGGGCTGTCAGATTTCTTCTTTTCTCAGGACCTAGGAGTCCATCTTTCCTGATCTTCTGACCCAAAGTTCTGGATCGTGAGCCCTTTCTTCTCCCAGGATCTAAATACTGAACCCAGCCCCCTTCTTCCCAGAATCTGAGTTCAAGCACTCTGTTCCTTGTTTCTCGGGATTCGGGTCTGCAGACCCTTGCATCTTTGATCCCTAACTCATCTCAGAGTTCCTCCACCCTCCTTAAGACCAAGTTCCCAGTCCTTCCTCAGGCACCCAAGCACGTCGCCGTTTCCTTGGGCAACCGTGGTGCGCCACAGTGTGACTACAACTCCCATCATGCTCCGGGACCTGAGAGTTGCGTTTGAGTGGATCCCACTCCAGTAGTTTTTTTCTTCTTTGGGGCGTGGTGTAACCGCCTCACACCCATTTCCACATTAACACCATCTTTTTCGGTCTCATAGGGGACATCTTCGAAAGCTTCTCCTCTCATCCTCCCCTCATTCTGCCCCTGGGCAGCCCACGCCTGCGCCTCACAGGTCCGGTGACGGACGACGCTCTGCACTGTGAGCTGCGTAGGCTCCGTCGCCTCCTCTGGGATCTTGAGCAGCAGGAGCTTCCGGCCAATCACCGCCACGGAGTTCCCGTGACCACACCTCCCTAAAAAACCAATAGCCAGCGACCGCGCGAACCTTGAAGCTTCCTCGGCTCCAACTCACTGGAGAGTTGAGCTTTCTGGGAGTTGTAGTTCTTCTACCGCGCGAGAACTAGGAGGTTGCTTTCGGGTAGTAAAGAATAGGACAGTGGGAAGATGGGCTTGGGATGTGAGTGCCAAGGGGCAATAAAAGCATATGTGGTATATCAGCGTTTCGATTTATTAAGACCGGGCGTTAGGGATGATTTTTTACGGTGCCAGGCTCTATCCTGGAGTGTTGAGCCCGAGGAGGTTATTTATAGCCACGGCCTCAGCTTGCCATCTTGCATGGAATCCAACCCAGGAGCACTGGGGCCTCCCGCACACCTCAGAACACAGCCCTGAGCGAGCTAGGCCGAATATCAGGCCCATGGTCCTACACTGGGAATCCGCTGACCCTCCCTGCCACCTCCAAACTCCATATCCATTCCTGCCCCCTCTCTGACCCATGCATCTGCCCCCTCCCATCCAAATCTGCATGCCAGCTAGGCACACACCGAATGCCAACACTCCCTACTCCATTCCTAGCACCTCCTCTCTCAGATCCATGGTCCAGGCCCTAAACCCCTCCTTTTTTAGGCCTGGGGGGTCTAGGCTTTGGGTTTGAACTTTCCCCTCCTCTGAACCTGATTCCTGCTGCTGCGTCAGGGAAAAAGGGTGACAGGTGGCACCTGCTGGCAGGGCTGGGACACGACCACCTGTCGCTGCTGCTCACCCACGCCCCTCTGCCCGCACCTGCTCCTGTCTGTCCGCCTGCTGCGGCTGCCCCGACCCACAACCCCAGGAAGCAAGGAGGAGTGAGCCAGGACCCAACGGCCGCCCCGCCCCTTCCCAGGCCCCAGGCGGTGTTTCCTTATCCCCTACCCTTCTCTTCTCTCCTTGCGTCCCAGAAAGGGGCATCCGAGGCACCCCAGGCCGGCGAGGTGGGGCCTGAGGTCTCGGTCTACACTGGAGACAGCCCAACCCAGCAAAGCTGCGCCGATCCCACCTGGTGAGGAGCCCTTGGGTCCGGGGAGGGACCCCGTTACACTTCCGTGCCTCTTGGATCCTGGTCCCTTCTATAAGGCCCTGGTGGCTGCCACCAACCCTTCTCACCTTCCTGGACACTGGAATACTTCGATAACCCCCCACCTCCCAGGCCCCCTTTCTCCTTTCCACTGAGGATCTTGGATTGGTCATTTCAGACTGTGTTGCTGTCCTCAACTTCCAGTCCTTCCAATACAGGCTTTAGGCCTCTCCCCTTTGTCCCTTTTCAAAGACCCAGAGGTCAAGGTTCCTGGTGGCCTCAGCAGGAACAGTCCTAGACCCTGATCTGCCCCATCCAGTACTGGGGAGTTGAGGTCCCCAGTCCTGCGTCCTCAGACCCAGGGCTCCAGACCCTCAGCCTCCTTCTCCATCAGACCTAGGTACTGGGTCCCCAGGCAGAAGTCATGACCACAGGCTACACCCATCTCTAATGCTCAGGCCTTTCCTGAGTTACCAGCTGCCCGAGACCCTCCTCGAGCTGTGGGGCCCTGCCCTCTCCTCACTCCAGGTCCCACTCCAGCCTTGGCAATGACCCTGGCGGCTTCCTCTCAGCGCTCCCAAATCATCCGCTCAAAGTTCCGATCTGGTGAGAAGCCTCTCCTAAGGGTGGGACATGGCCCTGGGATCCTGGGAATGCTCTACTCAGGGTGGCAGGGAGGACCCGGGAGGCTTGTGTTGCCCATATGAAAGGCCGCTTATGTATAATGGAGTCCTCAATAAAGGGTTGTGTCTTGGGGGATCATGGGCGTGCAGTGAAGTGCACCCTGGGGCTCCAGAAGAACAAGGCTTCAGCTGACAGGGCTACAAGGCTGAGGACTAGCATAGAGTGTGGGGAGGGGACAAGGAGCTATCAAAAATTAGACGTGCCAAAAGTTCTGCTTTAGAGCCAGGGGTAGTGACGCATGCCTGTTATCCCAGCACTTGGGAGGCTGAAGTGGAAGTATATCCACAAGTTTGAGCCCAGTCTGGGCTACATAGTGAGTTCAAGACCAGCCTACATAGCGAGATCCTGTCTCAAAAAACAAAACGAAACAAAGACAAACAAAACAAAAACACCAGTTTTAGGTCTCAGGGTAGGAAGACTGAGGGTCGATTTTTGAGTAGGAAGAGGGTACCTGAGTGTGTAAAGGAATGTGCTTACATGGTTCATTGTGTGCAAAGACACCAGTCACTGAAGAGCCAAGTGTGTGCGACAAGGTGCAGGTGTGTAGAAAGGTGCAGAAATGTGCAACAGGAGATCTGAGACTGAGAGCCGAATCCCAAGTGTGCAAATTATGTGGCAGTGTGGCAGTGTGGCTGCCAGGGTGTGGTGTGTGTGGAGGGGGGTGCAAATGCATGGAAAGGTGGGTGTTTGGGGGGTGACTGAGAAGCGTGTCCACAGTGGGGTGTGAAATGGGCCAGAGTGCCATGTATGGGGTGCACACAGCTCCAGAAGGGGCAGGTGGAGCTGGGGACAGGGCTGGCTCCTGAGCAGCTCTGGCTTGAGCGCTGCACAGGCAGGGAGCATACAAGGCCCAGGAAGGCAGCTTGATGCCCACTGCCAAGGCCTGCACCGCCATCCACCCGGAGCCAGGGTCCCGGGCGCTCCCACGCCACCTCCTTTCTCCTTCCACAGTCCTCCAGCTGCGGATCCACAGACGGAATCGGGACCTGAGTAAGTGCGGGCCCTGAAAGGGAGGAAGGGCATGGCGGCCCCAGCCCTCAGACATGCTAGAGTCTAGCCCGAGGTCCCTCAGTGGTTCCTGCAGCTTAGTCCCTATGTATGGCCTGGAGCACATGGAAACCCCATCTTGTCCTTTCTCAGGGACCCAGGAGTTCAGGTCGTCCCCCCCCCCCCAGGTAAGAGGTGCCTCAAGGTCTACCCACTCCAGACATCCTCAGTATACCTTGTGGCAACCAAGGACACATTCTTGGCTTTCATTTTTTGGAGACAGGGTCTCACTATGTAGCCCAGGCTGGCCTGGAATTTGAGATGATCCTCTTGTCTCAGCCTTCTGAATGCTGGGCTTACAGATGTGCACTACCACACCTGGCTTCCCGCCTTTCTTGAGAATGTGAAAATCTGTGTTCCACCACCTCTGCCCCCAGATCCAGGAGTCAGGGTGCCCACCTGACCACTGCCCCTGTACACCCAGGGCCAGGGCACTCCTTTCCCTGTTCCCCGATGGGCTGGCTGTGGGTCACCTCTCAGGGCCCTCTGCTGTCTTCCAGCGTCAGATCCGGATCCGTGGATCTCAGCCCCAGGCCCAGCTATGGCCCCAGCCTTGCCCTCTGCCACTCCAACCCCTTTCCTCTTCGGTCCTGGGGTCCTGCTCCCTGAGCTGGAGCATTGCCCGTGGCAGTGCCCACAGCAGGTGAGTCTGGCTGGAGGGAGTGGACATCGCTCTGAGACCTAGCTGTGGTCCTTGTCCCTCTAGCACCAGGCTGATGAGGGATGACCCCGGGTGGGACTGGGCACAGAAGCAGAGGACAACACATCTGCTTTTTCAGGAGTCACCCAAGGTCTCCTCACGCTGGAGGGCGCCCAAGACCCAGGGGACCTTGACCTATCACCAGTACAGGCCCCCGGATCCGGGCCAGGACAGCAGGGCAGAGCCCCCAAGCAGGCCACCTCCATGGGGCGGGATGAGCTCACAGCAGCCACCTCCTAGGTATGACTCTCATTTCTGCTCTCTGCAGACCCAGACTTTCTGTTCCCAACGTTCTTCTGCCTTTAACTGAGTCCAAGATGGGGAGGGGTTACCAGGCCCTAAACCCCTCCTCCCCCAGGCTCCACTGGCCTAGCTCCCAGCTCCTCTCCTTTCAGATGTCTGTCCCATGTGTTGTTCTCTTGGAGATCCCTATGTTCTCCCCTCTCGCTTTCCTTGTCTTTGGGGACCTTGAAGAGCTGCCCCTCTAACGCCTGCCCCTTGCCTGTCCCTAGGATGAAGCCTGCGCCCCACATTCCCTCCCCACCAGGAGTTCCCGCCTCCTCGCCCCCTCCACCCAAGTTGGAACTTCAGACCCTTAAACTGGAAGAGCTGACGGTGAGTTTGAGGGCACTTTTCCAGGCTCGTCATTTCCTTCCATGAGGGAGACTCATTTGGGGAGCGATGGAGGTACTGGGGACAGAATCAAACTTTCACACCGAGTCTCAGCCCTTTAAAAAACTTCTTTTAAAATTTTTTTTATTTTGAGGCAATGTTTCGCTAAGTGGCTAAGTGTTCCAGGCTGGACTCGAAGGCCATCCTCCTTTCTCAGCCTCCCAGAGTGCTGGGATTACAGGCTTGTGCTCAGGGCCAGGCTGGGCGGCCCAGCCCTCTGACATCGCAGCCTCTGCCCCAAGGAAATCCAGGAGTTCGGATCCTCAATCTCATCCTATGTAGGGTCCCAGGAGACCAGAACCAGTCCCTCTTGTGCCAGTTTCCAAATGTCCTAGCCCTGCCGGGCATGGTGGTGCATGCCTATAATTCCAGTACTCTGGAGGCAGGAAGGATTGTCACGAGTTAGAGGCCAGCCTGGGGTATGGTGAGTTCAAGGCCAGTCTGAACTACACAGCGAGCTCCTGTTTCAAAACAAAAACAAAAACAAAAATGTCTTGGCCCGGGCTTCGCCCGGAGCACCCCTAGTACCGCCTTCCTCCATCCCTCCCCAGGTCTCAGAGCTCCGGCAGCAGCTGCGCCTGCGGGGCCTCCCGGTGTCCGGGACCAAGGCAATGCTTCTGGAGCGCATGCGCGGCGGCGCCCCGCCCCGCGAGCGGTTGAAAACGAGACGTGAAGACAACGCAGGGGACTCTCCCTGGCCGCGCCTTAGACCCAAAGCCCTAGGAATCGCTCGACGGCAGGGCGGGGTGAGGGCGGGGCCATGCACCTGTGAACCAATGAAAATGGGATAAAGCGGGATGGGGCGGAAGTCGAAAAACAAATAGCCAATGAGGTGGGGGGGCGTGGTCAGGTTGTACAATTCAAAGTGGAGGGCGTGGTTAAGGGAAGAAAAGCCAATGGAAGAATAGGGGGCGAGGCCACGGGAAGAGTTAGTGAATTGCCGGAAAGCACAGAATGGAGTTGCAGATTGCGAGTGGATGGATAGGTTAGCGCCTGGTGTGCGTGGCTTACAAGACTTTGCTGGTTTCGCGATTCCAGGTCAAACCAAATCCTGTGCCTCCCCGGCCACCTCTTCCACGATCCGCGGATGCCCTGGTAGCAGCCCCGGCTCCTGTTTCGACTCAGGCTCGGGCTCCAGTCCTCACGCCACCCTCGGCACCAGCCTTGGCCGCCCTGACTCTGGAGGAGGAGCTGCAGGAAGCGATCCGGAGGGCACAGGTGAGGGTGAGGGACCCGGCGGAGTCTGGGCTCAGGTCCCGGGCTGGATCCCGGCGTTCACGCTGTGTCCCTCATCCACAGCTGCTTCCCACCCGGAGTATCGATGACGTCTTGGAGGACCAGGTGGAGCCTGATGGTAGGACCCGATCTCCTAGATTTGAGAGGGGAAGGGGCTGAGGTGCTGACTCTAGGGTGGGCTGGGGAACAGGACTCCCGAAAAGGAGGAATGCGGTTCTGGGAGCCTCGTCCCTGATTGGCAGTGGCTCACGCCCTCTTCCTTCTCCGGCAGACCTGCTGCCCCCCATTCCCCTGGACTTCCCCGGCTCTTTCGATGTCCTGTGCCCGTCCCCGGACTCCGAAGGCCTCTCCTCTGTCTTCTCCTCTTCGCTCCCATCCCTGGTGAACTCCCCCTCCTCCTCTCCTGGGGACCCCACAGAAGCCTTGGACTGGCTTGAGGCCCTGAGCGGGGGTCCTCCTCTGGGGTCCGGCCCTCCTGGCCCCAGCATCTTCTCTGCTGATTTATCTGTCTCCGGTGGCAGCCGGGTGTGGGACCTGCTGGAGGACCCCTGGTGATGGATTCTGGGGTGTCCAGGGACTGAAGATTGGTGGAGCTGGAGGCCACAGACTAAGACTGCCCTGGGGTATGGAGCAACCAACAGTGCTCCTCCTGCAGCAGACACAGGATCAAAGACAACCCTGTCCCCTCATGTCCCAGAGCTACTGCTGCCACCCAACCCACTGCCTGGACTTTGCCTGCCTGGCCTACATGTGATCCACCCATCCCCACAGGTGTGCAGGTGGGGCAGGGGTTTGGGTGCTGCTGGCCCGGCCAACATGCTGCTTGCTGCTTCCTTCGGATGCCTCTTGGGTAATTTTGTCCTCAAATACCCGCCCCCCTCCACGGATGGCTGCCTGTTGTCTGGGGAATCTAGAGGGTGTCTCTGGATACAGAAGGGCAGAGAAGAGTTAGGAGAACAAAGACAGGGCTGGACTTCTGGGTTCTAGCTGGAGGTGGGACAATAAGTATCCGGTCTAAGGTCAGTTTCTTTTGGAAGCAGATCCTGGACAAGATTCAGGCACCAGTGATTTGCTTCCAGGAGAGTGCAGTAAGGGAGAGAAGAAAGAGATGGCGAAGGGGAAGAAGACAAGCCAGAGTGTGGCCTTAGGTTGAGCCCCCAGCCCAACCTGATCCCATGAGGCACCAAGAACTGGGGCTTTGTGTCTCCCTATCTGGGCTTACGACAGCTGAAGCCATAAACAATAACTAGGGCTGGGGTTGACTGGGCTCTGCAGGGTGGTTGTGTGGTTCCACATGGTGGTGACCAGAGACACAAGACTACTGTGACCCAGCTGGGCTGGGACATCCAGGGTGGCACATTCAGATGTGTCAGGCTCCTTGGCAGGGATGCTGGGACTGCTCTTTCTCCACTCCATGGATCTCCACTCCATGCGGTCTCTCCAGAAGGATGTCTGGACTTCTGTGATACTGTTACCGTGTGGTGTGTGTGCGTGTGTGATGGAAATTAGATGTGGCCTGATTCTAGAACCTGTTTGCAACTGTCACCATTGTCCCCCCTCTTCTTCAGGGCCCTGTGAGAGGAGGCTTCCCCTACCTGCTTCCAGGGTGTTACCTACTGGCTGAGGATTCTTGCTCAGTGTGTACAGAAACCAAGAATTGACAGAGTGCAGTTCTTCTGGTGTTCACAGCTCTGGGCTTTGAATGCCACTGGCTATCAGCTCTGTCAGTGTTAGTGCTCCCTCTCCCACCAATTTGGAGCAAGCAGCTACAATGGGCTGTGGGAATTGGCAGCTCCCAGCAATCCTTCATTGCTCTCTGGCTGTCAGGCATCCTCAGCATTACTAGTTCTGTCTACTCTTTAGTGCCAACTGCTCTTGGCGTTACCAGTTTAGCAGAGGCTACTCAAGGCAGAAACCATACTGTCCAGAAGAGCTTTATTAGAACCCATGCTGCATAGAGTCCGGGCAGAGCCAAACTGATTCTCGAAAGGTTGCTTAGATAGAGCGGGGAAGGCAGGGCTCTCACAGACCTGACTGAAGAGGAGAATGGAAGAGTGGAGTCATTTGTGATAGGTCCCTGACAGAGAGCTGCTGCCAAAAAAGCAACTATCTCCAGCTGAGCCTGGTGGCACATGCCTGTCATCTCAGCACTCAGGAGGCTGAGGCAGGAGGACTGGCACAAATTCAAGAACAGCCTGGGCTACAGAATGAGCTCCAGGCTAGCCGGAACTACATAGTGAGACCCAGGCTCATAAAAACAAAACCATATCTCTCCGAGAGTCTGTGGGACACTTGATGCAACCATGGCCAGTCTGCAAGACACTTGGAGCAGCCACAGAATATAAGTTCCTTCTAGGGGAACATCGGACCCCTCTTCCCATCTCAGTATTCAGGGCTCGCAAGAGCGAGCATTCCCAGGGCGGGGAGCAGAAGGTGCCAGTGCCTTAGAGACGGCGTGGGCCTGCCTCTATCATACATCTGCTGCGTTGCTCAGGTTGATTGAGGTGGAGGCTGGGGTAGGGGCTACACACATGTGGGCATATCAGGGTGTGGCCATTGATTGCCACCAAGCCTTCTTGCAGTCCACCATGAGCCAAGGATCACAGGAAGCAGTGAGGGAGGGGGGACAGAGGAAGGGAGGAAGAATTGAAATGCCCAGGCACTTCTTGCCCAAGGGTTGCCTGGGAAGAAGGTCATAGGGTAAGCCCATTAGCAGCAGTGGCTTTTTTGTTTTATTTTTGTTTTTTTTGTGACAGGGTCTTGCTATATAGTCCAGGCTGCCTCAGTGATCCTCCTGTTTCAGCCTTCTGAGTGCTAGGGAAGGAGGAACATTCCTAGGACCCCAGGCAAAGGCAATCTCAGTGTCTTCTGAGCTGGCTGGGCAGGACTTGTCACTTTCTCTTTTCAGAGATCACAGGAGGTGAAAGGAAGGGACAGACAGGCCCAGGGCACATGTGGGGCTTCAGTCACCTCAGGTTCCACATGCTGGCCCCTCTGAGTGCAGGAAACAAAGATCCTCTGTTCTGCTGGGGCTCACAGATTTGCTGTGAGAACCTCTGTTCAGAGTGGTGTTTGGTTTGGTTTTGGTTTTGGCCCTGAACTCCGGCCTTTGCACTGAGCTACATCCTCGGGCCGTTTTACAATTTTTTTTTTTTAATTACTTGAGACAGGGTCTTCCCAGACACTAAGTTGCTCAGGCGGGGCTCAAACTTATGATCCTCTGCTTCGGCCTCCCAGAGTGCTGGGATCAAAGACACGCACCACACCTCTCAGCAGAGGGCTGCTGTTAACGGCAGTGGTGCAGGAGCCTGCAGGACTGTGGCTCTTCGAGAAGATACAGCCCTGAAGGAAGAGGGGAAGGGGTCAGAGGCAGCATTTTCGCTGACTCAAGGATGAGGAAGCGGTACCCAGAGGACCCTTCTGGGAGCAGCGTCCTCTGAGGGAAGGTAGTCAGAGGCCTGAGCTGTGGAGGATACCGGGCACTGGGGAAGCTGATGGGCAAAGGGTGGTGAGTGGCTGTGACAGAACTGGGTGGAGACTTGGGAGGCACAGAACCTCTCATGTCAGGCTGAGAGTGGATGAGGGGTTCAGGCAGCACTGCAAGGGTCAGGGATGGGTGAGTCTGGCTTCTTGCGCCTGTTTCTCTGGAGACTTTACTGCCGTAGCATTTTCTTGTCAGTCTCTCTCCACCTCTGCCTCAGAGCTGAGCCCAGCCACACCCCCAGCCCCTGCTCTGTATCTCCTTTTTCTCTCTTTCCTTTTTCTCTCTGGGCATGAGGGTGACCGCTTCCCAGCTTCCTCCTCCAACATCCTGAGCCAGGAAGTCTCACCTCCCGGGCATGTGGCACACACCCATCATCCCAGCACGGACGGAGAGCGAGGCAGGAGGATCCTTCTTGGACAACTGACAAAGGCCCTGTCTCCCAACCTAAACAGGGCTGGGGGTGTAGCTCAGTGCCAAGGCCCTGAGTCCAATCCTTGGCAGCCCCCGCCCCCAAAATGTCTCACCCCTGGGCACGGTTGAGTGGGCTCACCTATCTTTCCCTGCTGTGTGCGGGCCTAGGGCGGGCTGGGTCTCTTGTGCCTCATTTTCTTCACCTGGCAAATGGAAGCACAGCGGCACCACCTTGTGGGGCCCCTCGGGGAACAGCACGTCAGTCAGGGTTGAGCCTGACACACAGACGGTGTTTGGCTCCTGCCCGTGGGTTCTGTGCCCCTGTGTGGCCCAGCCTTCACCAGGAACTCACCTATGCTTTTCTAATCTTTTTCCCTCGCAGGGAATCCCCAGCCCCAGGAGCTGAGAGCCAGGACAGGAGGGGACAGGTGGCTGAACTCTTGGGAGCAGCAAGGAGTGGGAACCCCCAGAGAGCCAGCCTCTCTCCTCCTTTTGGGCTGGAGAATTCATCTCCTGACCTTGGGTCCTTCCTGGCTGGGGATCCCCACAAATCACTTCTTGAATCCATGGCAGACCTCCCTCCTAGATTTTTTCCTAAGGGAAATGAAAACATATGCCTACACAAAGATATGTGCACTTATCCAAGTGTGGTGGCCCATGCCTGTACTTCCAGTATCCTGGGAGGCTGAGGAAGGAGGATCTCAAATTCTGGTTCAGCCTGGGCAGTTGAGTGAGAACTTGTCTCAAAAAGCAAAACAAACAAAAACTTGTCCACAAACGCTGATAACATTCATGATAGCCCCCAATGGGAACATTGGTGAACATTCATTAGACATCAAACGGATGAGATACTCAGTGGTACATGATACAACAGAGTACTACTAAGTGATGAAAAAGGAGCAAACAACAAATATAGGCAAGAACATAGGTGAATCTCAGGAACAATGAGGCTGTATGAAAGAAGGCAAACTGAGGAGGCTAAACCTGGAATAATTCTTTACATGAAGTTCTAGAAAAGAGGGCTGGGGATTTAGCTCAGTGACTTAAGCGCCTGCCTGGCAAGCATGAGGTCATGAGTTCAATCCCCGGTACCAAAAAAAAAAGTTGTTCTAGAAAAGACCAAATCAAAGTGACAAGAAGCAGATCCATGGTCTGGAAATTAGGAGAGTTGCTGGCAAGCAGCACACCAGTGCTTTAGGGTGTGACAGAGCCCTCTGTATCTCAGTCCTGGTGCTGGTTACACAACTATACAATTACCAAAACCTGGGCCAGGGATATAGGTCGGTGGCACACAGTCTGCTTGGCAAGTGCAAGGTTCTGTGTTCCATTCCAGGTACCAAAAATAAAAAATAAATAAAAATTTAAAGATTACTAAAACCCACAGTGGACACTGAGACAGGTGATTCTTTTCTTCACAGCAGTTTTGAGATATAATTTACAAAACCAACAATCCACCCTGTGTTCTCACAGACTTACTCAGCTATTGTCTCGGCAAGTATGGAAACATTCATCACCCCAAAAAGAAACCATTGTCTTCCTCCGCTCTAGGCAGGTGTCTATTTTCTGTCTCTATGGATTTGTCTGTTCTGGGAGGTTTTTTGGTGTGGTTCTGGGGATCGAACCCAGGGCCTTAGGCATGCAAGGCAAGAGCTCTACCACTGAGCCACAGCCCCAGCCCTTTGGGAGGTTTTCTACGTGTGAAATCTTGCAATATGTTAATACAGGAATGTGCCTGACATCCTTGAAATAAATCAGGTATAGCCCAGGCGTGGTGGAACACACCTGTGATCCCAGCACTGGGAGGCTGAGGCAAGAGGATCATCAAAACTTTGAGGCTGCCCTGGATTATATAGTGAGTTCAAGGCCAGCCTGAACTACTTAGCGAGACCCTGTCTCAAAAAACCAAAACCAAAGACAAACAGGCACTATGTAGCTTGGATGAAAGTCACTTTTGTTCTTGATCACCAGGTAAACTTCCTTTCTGCTGTAATCATGAGGATTGCTGCTTGTTTTAAGGTAAGCTAAGAGCATGCCCTTGTAACCAAGCAGTGGAGTCTCAGCCAATCACAGCAGCTGAAACTCCAGCCAATCACAGGCTAAAAGCTACCCAAACCCGCCTATATAAGGCGAATAGGCTCCCTCAGCCAATCAGGTTACGTTTGACCATCACTTCCTTTTCTCTGGTTACAGATACCAGTTGCACATGTAGCAGCTTAGCACTTGGAACTGTCCTGGTTTTGGAATGCCACCCCAGTCTAGAATGTTTTTCTTGGTCAAGCAAACTTTGTTAAATTTAATTGTTCTGGGTTTTTCTTTTCCTGTGGAACCAAGGATGGAACTCCGGGCCTTGTCCACTGAGCTGCAGCCCAGCGCCAGCTTTTAACAGGAAGTGCCCACTGGGAGCCTGTGGCCCCACTGCCTTCTCTGGGAGCCAGCTTGGACTCTGCGCCAGATCCGCCCTAGGCCTTTCCTCCCGGGAGATGGCCCCTCGGTGGGCGCTGACTCCCACCAAGGCAGTCAGGGTCTCTCTCCTGATGGTGCTGCTGTGGCAGAGTGACAGTGAGGGCTCTGTCGGCTCCTGGAATGAGGCCGACCTCACCACCACTGCCCTCCTGTTCACTGCCACTGCCGGCTGGGAATTTGTCCTTATACCTGGTGCTCCCAGTAGCGGGATGTGTTTACATAGCAACTCACAGCACAGCACACCCCCGCTGCTGGACTGATTTCTGCTACACATTAGGTGTGTGCCACATATACCTACAGGACGGCTAGAGAATATATATATATATATATATATATACATACATATACACACACACACGTGTGTGTTTGAGACAGGGTCTTACCGTGTAGTTCAGGCTGGCCTTGAACTCACTGTATAACTCCAGCTGGTCTGAAACTCCTAGCGATCCTCCTGCCTCAGCCTCCCGAGTGCTAGGATGACAGGTGTACGCCACCATGCCCGGCTGGTGCTGTGGTTTTAGTATGATTTTAGGACATCCCCTGGGGGTTGTGTATTGGTAGCTTGGTGTCAGTGTGGGGCTGAGAGATGCTGGGCCCCTTGAGAACTGGAGCCTTGTGGGAGGTCCATGAGTCAGAGGAAGCACTGGCCTCAGAAGGAATGAGCATGACTCCTGGGGAACCCTGAGTTCTTGTGAGAAGGTCCAACAGGAAGAGCAGGCCAGGCCCTGCCTGTGCCCTGTGCATATGATCACGGAGTCTCCCATGTACTCCTGTTATTGTGTCGCCACCGTCCTGAGGTCCTTGAAGACTTATAAATAGCTAGCCTCAGGGACTGCATCCTAATAATGAAAAGTCAAGGAATATGGACGTTTCCCCCATTCTTCAGAAGGATCCATGATAAGAATGAGGTTTTTAAAAAAATGATTTGCTGCCTCTGAAAGATGCTGCCTGCATGGAACATCTGGATCCGTGGCAGCCCTTTTGGGACCATGAGGCAACAACAGGGCTAAGAGGAGACAATAGTGGCACAGCAAGAAGACGAGTGGCACATTGATTCTCCACATTGATTCTCTGGCATGAGATACTGAAAGTGTAAACAAGAACCAAAGTGTATAATAGATACTTGGAAATGGGAAGAAAATGCTCAAATGAGAAGGGGAACAAGGGAGGGGGAGGGACAAAGGAAAGAAGGCACAAGAAAAAAAAAGAATACAGGGGAAAATGGAAACAGCTTTTGTAACTGAGCAAAAGAGTTGAGGGAGGGGAGGAGAGTGGGGAGAAAAGCAAGCTATATTGGGTACAGGTGCAAACTCTTATGATGAATGTGATCATTACTATATCTAAAAAGCATCAGTAAAATAAAAGACGGGAAGTGCAGAGCTCACTGAGGAGGCTGCTGAGCTGCTGGGTAACTATGGCTGGAGCCTGGTCGTCCAGGCGCCAGAACGTGCGGTTGGGCCGCGGAGGTTGGACTTCTCTTCCTTGAGCCCGGGATCTCCTCTTGCAAGGGAAAAAGGGGTCCCTTTCCCGTAACCGTGGGCTCCAGGTTCGCAAAGAAGCAGCCAAGGCCATACCCACGTCAGTGCTTTAGCAATGGGGACAGGTCGGCGGCGATGCCCACCCACTCCGGCAGGAAGGCCGCCTCGGGCTTGAAGACCTTGAGGAAGGGGGAGTCGGGCAGTGTGTAGTTGGCCAGGTAGACGGTGTCCCCGCCTGCCAGGTAGGCGGCCCAGATCCCGAAGGTCCCGATGGTCATGACCGTGTGGTTGCACTGCGTGAGCAGCGCAAAGTCCCTGCCCGGCGAGCCCTCCAGGCCGTCACCCGCGAACACCACGTCCCCGCGAGAGGCGTCCACGTTCTGCCGGCACCAGGCCATCCCGTTGCTGGTGACCACGAAGACCGGCGAGGGGTAGCGCGCGCGGAACCAGTCCAGGGCCTGCTGCAGGTAGCCGCGGTCGGCCACCACCCCCTTCCACACGCGCGGCATGACGTGCACGTAGTCGCCGCGCCGCACGTGCACGCCCACGAAGGTGCGGGGCCGCGCGCCGCGCACGCGCAACTCCCCCAGGAAGGCCTGGGCCTGGCGGCGCACGTGCTCGTGCAGGCTGAACTCGCGCAGGATCTCGGGCCGCAGGTGGTGGTAGAAGGTCCAGGAGCAGGGGTAGCCGGTGAGGCGCACGTAGCGGCCCTGGATGTGGCGGTAGCGCTCCTGCATCCAGTCGTCCAGGTGGTAGTTGCGCCACGCGATGCTGCGGGCCGCGGCGCCGTGCAGCACCGGGAGGCTGATGCGGAAGAGCGGGGCCAGCGTGCTGTGCATGCGCGCGGGGATGTAGGCCGGCCTCCCGTTGGCCTTGGCCAGCGCGTACAGCGTGGCGTACTGGCCCATCTGGTTCCCCAGGCGGCCGATGGCGTTGATCGTCCACATGCCGTCCAACTGCGGAGTCGTGGACCTTTCCCTTCCTGACGGTGGCACCTGTGGGGACCGTGGCGTTTGTGGGGATGGTGGCACCTGTGGGGACAGTGACACCTGTGGGGACCGTGGCGCCTGTGGGGATGATGACACCTGTGGGGACGGTGGCGATGCTGTTGGTAGCTTCGGATTCTGTCCCTTCCTGTTTTCTATCTGCACCAGTCGCTGCTGGAGGTGGAAGATCGTGGAAGCGATGAAGACAAAGAGGATGAAGTGCCCCATGGGGAAGGAGAAGGACCCCTGGGCGCTCGCCATGGCTGTTGGGAGGAAGGCGGAGCGTCAGCTGCGGGTGCCACGAGGGCGAGGGGTGCGTGACCACGGCTGCCTGCGGTGTGCACCGGCGCTGGGTGGGTGCGTGTGAGTGTGGGTTTCCCCTGTGTTCTGTGTTTGCAGTTGGTGCGCCCACGAGCGCGTGCAGATGTCTTTAGAGCCTGTCTCTTTGTATTGGGGATTGAACCCAGGGCCTTCACACTGAGCCACATCTCAGCCCTTTTTTAACTTTAAGACAGGATATTGCTGAGTCACTACGTTGCCCATGCTAGGCTGGAAATGATCTTTGCTTTTTTTTCTTTTTCATCCAGAGAATCAAACTCAAAACCTTGAGCTTGCTAGGCAGGCACTGTGCCACTGAGCTATATCCCTGGCTTTTTTCTTTTTTTTGCTTTCTCTTTCACTTTCTCGTTCTTCCTTCCTCTTTCTTACTTTCTTTTTGAGACAGGGTCTCACTATGCAGCTCAAACTGGCCTTGAACTCATGGCAATCCTCTTGACTCACCTTCCTGAGTGTTGCGATTACAGGAGAGTGCCACCATGCCTGGCTAGAGTGTGTGTTTATGCAGGTGTGTATAGAGGTTGTGTTTTTATATGGTGCTTCTATGAAACACATGGATACAGTGTGTGTATGTATACATGGTGTGTATTTATGGTGAAATTGCATGCATAGGAATGGACATGTACACTGTAGCATATGGGTGTGCATCTACTGTGTATATATGTGGGTGTATAGTATGTAGGTGATTGTGACTAGGGCGTGTGTATATGAATATGTGTATTTATGAGTGCAAATACTCATTCATTTTTGATGGGTCATGTTCTAATAAATATACTGTAGGTTGAAAATATCATAAATCAAAAATGTATTTTAGCCAGGCATGGTAATGCATATCATTAATCTCAGCTAATTGGGAGGCTGAAGTAGGAGGATTGCAAATTTGAGCCCTGCCTGGGCAACTTAGTGACTTAGTAAAACCTTGTCTCAGAATAAAACTATACAAAAATGATGCTGGGTATGGTGGAGCGAGCCTGTAATCCCAGCACTCAGGAGACTGAGGCAGGAGGATCCACTGTGAGTTCAAGGTCATCCTGGGCTACAAAGTGAGTTCAAGCCTAGCCTGAACTATGTAGCAAGACCTGTCTCAAAAAGAACCTACCTCCTCCCCAAATATACTTCAGTCCTGGCCAAGACAAGCTCACCCACTGCCTTCTCTTTGGATATGAATGTTTGTCCTCTGCAACTCCGCTCCAACAGAAAGCAGGGCCAGGAGGGGCAGAACAGACACGGGGGCGGGGGGGGGGTGCTCCTGCTGGTATCTATCCCCAGAGGCAGAGGACGTGAGACCTTCCCGCCTGGGGTATAAAACCCCAACCAACAGGCTTAGAGTGGAAACAGTCAAAGAAGTTGTCAAGTTGTCTGCTGGGATCCCCTGGGGGGAACCAGAAGCCCCAAGGGTGCGGCTCTGGACTTGCCTGCTGGGCAGAGCCAGGGCAGAGCCGCTGTGAGGGATGGAAAGCGGGGCAGGGTTGGGTGCCGACCCCAGGGTGTCGCCGGAGGCCAGGAGGCCGTGGCACAGCTACTGTGCCTTAGCATCCACTGTTATTGCTGCTGGCGGGGGCCCATGAGCCTGGTCCTCTGCAGTCTGGGCTGGACCGCACCTGGCCACGCTGCCACAATTGAGTCCAGATGCAGGAATGAGGGAATCTGGGCGGAATCAAGGACACCAGGTCCTCCTGGGCCCTGAGTCCCTCCACAGGACCAGCCACCACCAGCCGAGTGTGTACAAGGTCCCCAATCACTCTTAGAGCTCTTCCTCAGGCAAGTACAGTGGCACCAGCTGTGGCCCCAGCACTCTGGGAGGCTGAAGCAGATCAAAAATTCGAGCCCAGCCAAGGCAATTTAGTGACTTAGCAAGACCTTGTCTGGAAAAAAAAAAAAAAAAGGCGGGGAATGTCACACAGTGGGAGTGTCCTGGGCTCAGCACCCAGTACTGAAAAACATACAGCAGCTCTTCTTCGGTAGGCTTCAGTGGCAGCGTCTCTGGGAGACTCTGAAAAGGCAGGGCAGAGACTAAAGGTTTCCAGCTGACTTGGCCAAGGCTGTGTTTCTGAACCAAGCGGCCGCTAAGACAACAATGAAGCTAAATCCTGCGGGTTAAACTGGACTGGAGCTCTGAAGCTGGTGCATCTGGGCAGGTGTGGTCTTCGGTTATTCCAGCTGATGAAAATTGGCTTAGTCGGCCAGGCATGGCGGTGTACACCTGCAATCCTGCATTCTGTGAGGCTGAGGCAAGGAGGATCACAAGTTCCAGCCCAGCTTGGCCTGTTTGGTGACTTAGTGAGACCCTGTCTCAGATTTTTAAAAAGGGCTGTCCACGGCACCACGGTGCGATCGAGTGGTGGGCAAGCCAGGAGGAGAACAAGTCAGCAGCTCCCATGAGCCTACCAGTGTGCGGGCTGAGAATCAAACGTTCCCCCCCACCACCACCACTAGCAACCCATTGTTGGGTTGATTATGCTGACCTGGGGCCAGAGGCCTGAGCATCTCTTGGGAGGATGATCATACGCAATATAGCAAATATGGGGGATTTCCTTCTGTCTTCTCTTTGAAGGCAAATATTGTTTCACTGTTTTGCTTTGTTCTGATTAATTGTTTTGCTCTATTCAATATTCTGTTTTGATAGGTCTTATAATTTTTTGCTTTTGGTTTGATTTTGCTATACCTGATTGAATGGACAACTATCGTGAAGATAATGAGGTATACTGTGGTACCTATTGCTGTTATCCTGGTAGCCTGCTCTGAAGTTCTGTACCAATTGCACTGCATTGCCTCAACTGGCTTTGTTCTGTCTTGTTTTATTGTATTTTACTACCTTTAAAATAAAATTTAAAAGAAGAGCTGAGGTGGTAATAGTGCAAAGGCCCTGTGTTCTATCCCCATTTCTGCAAAAGAATAGATGGGTGTATCATCTAACACGGCCACATTCCTGCTTCTGACTTATAAGTCACTCAAAACTTCAGATCCCTTTAGATCTCATGAATGTTAACAGAAGAAATTCAGATAACTGACTGACAAAGCTGTATCTGTTTGTTTGTTTTGTAGCACTGGAGACTGAACCCAGGACTTTCACACTTGGCTACATCCCCAGCCCTTTATTTTTATTTTTATTTTTTTGTTTTGAGACAGCATATTAAGTCACCATGTAGCCCTGGCTGAGGTCAAACTTACACTGTTTCTGCCTCAGCCTCCAGAGAGCTGCGGTGGGATTTTTGGTTTGCTTTTGTTTTTTGTCTTTTTTTGAGACAGGGTCTTGCTGTGCAGTTCAGGGTGGACTTGAGCTCACTTTGTAGCCCAGGCTGGTCTTGAACCTGCAAGAAACCTCCTGCCTCAGCCCCCTGAGTGAATGCTGGGATTACAGGCGTGTGCCACCACGCTGGAGGCTATGTTTGGTGTTATTAACTCCAAGTGCTCTCACCTGCTGGCTCTGGGTCAAAGTCTAGTTCCCATGCTCTGACTGGGGTACACTGATGGTGATCAGCCTTAGCAGGGCACACACATGGCAGTAGTCTTGTGGAAAGGGATGGAACCTGCTCGTGGGGTGGTGGGGAGTTCTGAGATTAACAAAGGCAGCTGCACCCAGCTGTGGTGGGCGGCGTGCCTTCCAGTCTCCCTCTGACGAGAAGGTGAATATGTCTGCAATTCTACCTGCTTTTCTTTCCTTCTCTTGGTGGGGCTGAAGGACTCGGACAGAGTAAGTGATAGCGATCAAGGGGTGGACTGTAGGAAGCAGGTACCATTTGCTGCCCCAACCCACAACCCGTTATAGCCTGTGATCCGCTGGACTGTGGCCCTCCAAAAAAGGTGTGTTGAAGTCCTCATGTCCTCAGAACTTGATCTTATTTGGAAACAGTGTCTTTGTGGACGTGTCCAGTTAAAAATAAGGTTGTATGGAAGACCCTAGCTACGCTGGAAAAGACTGACACACAGCCTATGAGGTGTGACCTGAGGTGGCCTGGTGTCTGCACTGTGCATGATTGGGTCTCCTTTGGGAGGCACGTGGGACACCTGGGGGCCACAGGAATGCTGGTGGAAAATGAAAGATGGAGGAAAGGAAGAGTGGAGAGGCAAGGTGGAAGGAAGGCAAGAAGGGAAAGGGTACAGTCCGAATGAGGGAGGAGAGACCGAGGGAGGGGATAGGAAGGGAGGGAGAGAGAGAGAGGAAGCAGACAGGATGGATTTGTCTGTACTGCCCCACCTTAACCCCTGTGTCCCCACTGTAGATCCCTCTCCCCAGAGCCAGTCTCTTTGGGTCATTGTTTGTTTGGAGCAAGAACTTGCTATGTAGTCCAGGCTGGCCTCAAACTCACAGCAATACTCCTGCCTCAAGTGTGGGGTTACAGGTGTGTCCCACCAGTCCCTGTAACTCTAGTCTTTTGTTCACTGTCTCAATGCCTTGGAGAAGTCAGGTTCTTTCTATTTTTCCTCCCACCAGAGGCTTTGCACTGAGCTGTCCCTCCAGCCCCTCTCTAGTTTTTACTTTTAAAACAGAGTCTCACAATTTGCTATGTTGCCCAGGCTTTGTAGAATCTTTACAGAGTATGGTTACAAAGTTTTAAAAAGAAAATACTGCTGGGCATGATGGCACAGACCCCTAATCCCAAAACTTGGGAGGCTGAGGCAGGAGGATTGCTAGAAGTTTGAGGCCAGACTAAATTAAAAAACAAGACCCTGACTCAAAAAACAAAGCAAAACAAGAAAGCATTTCTTTTCTTGTACAGGGGATCGAACTCTCCATCTTGCGCTTGCCAGGCAGGCACTTATGCTACTGAGCTAAATCCCCAGGCACCCCCCTCAAAATTTTAACCTGTTGTTTAACTTCGCAGTCTGACTTTCTTAACCAGCTTGGGTCCAGGCTCCTGCGTGCGCCTGTGTGAGCCCGGGGTGCTGGCCCAGTGCTTTCTCTTCCCGTGTGTCCCTGTAGCAGTCGGTGTCCAGCCCTAGTGCTGGCCCCACACCAGGTCTATCCTGGTTTTCTCTGTACCTGCCTAGGCCAGAGTGACGTGGAGTTAAGCCTTGGATGAGGTTGCTAGGGAAAGGGGACCCACAGCCACACAATCTTTTTTTTTTTTTTTTTTGTATCCATTTCCTGGCACTGAGTAGGTGGGAAAAAAAAATACTGGAATAACAAAGTTTCACAATCAAACCTTTGAATCTCTGGGCTCCTAAACTGAGAGTGTAACATTCTCCTTAGTGCAAACAGAAAGATGATAAGGCTGATCTGGTTTGGGTGAAAAGGGTGGAATGTTCTAGAACAATGTCTCCCCACCTCGAGGGCCTTTCCCTCCCTCCTTACAGGGAGTGGCCCCTGAGTGACCTGCCCGAGCCTGGGGAGAGGGACGGGTGGGGGAACCGCAGAGCCACCAGCTATGAGATGGGGACGGGTAAGTTTGGAGAGAAGCTGTGTGACCTTGGCCGAGAGCCACTTGCTCTCTGCTCCGTGTGTCCAGAGCTACGTGATCGCTAAGCTCACAGGCAGTGCCTTCAAAGTCACTTTTATGGGGACTTGAGTGTCTGATGCTGTTATCTTATGAAGGTTTATTTTATTTTTTGCAGGTACTGGGGATGGTACCCAGGGTCTTCCCCAGTGACCTACTTCCTCAGCCCTTCTTAAACTTTTTATTTTGAGGAAGAGTCTTGCCAGACTGCCCAGGCTGGGCTTAGATTTGTGATCTCCCTGCCTCAGCCTCCCACGGGCTAGATGACCAGGCCCGGCTCAGGTTCTGACAGTTTGAGAGCTAGGAATCCCCGGCTGGAAGAGGGGGCCCAGGGCTCCGAGGCTAAGAGAGCAGTTCAGGGCGCGTAGCAGTTCAAGGAGACAGGAACATGGCGGCGGTCTGGTCCTGGCCGTTTGGGGAATGCTGGGGACAACCAACAGCTTAGCCCTGGAGTCGGATGCGAGCGGGGCCTGGCCGGCACTGGGTGGAGCCTGGGAGTGCTGAGCTCTCTGCAGTCAGGAAGTTCACCTGGATGTCCACCCACAGTTCCTACAGCTGCATCCGGCCCCCAGGCCTTCCGGGTGGGGGCGTGGCAAGGTCACCAGGTCACATCCCTCCCTTGTTCCATCTGGGTTCCCGGGGGTCTTCGTTTGGGAGGCTGCAGTGGCCGGCAGGCCTTCCGGGTGGGGGCGTGGCAAGGTCACCAGGTCACATCCCTCCCTTTTTCCATCTGGGTCCCCGGGGGTCTTCCTCTGGGAGGCTGCAGTAGGATGCCAGAAAGGGACCCCAACTTTGTTCGTTAGGTTTTGCTGAGTACATGTGCTGCCGAAACGAGCACTGTAGTTTTACTGAGACAGGATCTCGCCGTGTAGCCCAGGCTGGCCTTGAACTCACTGTGATCCTCCTGCTTCAGCCTCCCAAGTGTGAGGTTACAGACCTGTGTGTTGCCACACCCAGCTGTTCTCCCCAACTTTGGCAGAGGAAGTGGCCTCCAGTTCCCTTGCAGAAATGGAGTGACCAGCACCTAGAGAAGATTACTCTTGAAATCTGTCCCCTCCACTTCCCTCTCTCCTGGGCCAGCCTGGTTTCCCCCTCTTTGGGCCTCACTGGACCCCAGCAGTCCCCACGTTCAGAGCTGGCCTGCTGCTCCCCACCGTCAGCCCTTCCACGGCTCCTGGCCCCCTCGGCTTCACCCCGACTCCTGTATGACAGGGTAATCACTGCAGAGCCGAGAGGGAGCTGAACTTGGAAATGTGAAGCCTCCGCTTTAAAATCCTCACTTTATTCCTGGCCTGGAACTGAGCTGGGCCAGGGATGGGGGTGTGGGGGTGGAGGCTGAGCCCCTCCTCAGCCCAGGCAGGAGTGGGGGGAGGCAGCAGGGTCCTAGAGGATGGGTGGTGATGCCCCGAAGTCCCCAGGAGAGGTGGCAACCAGAAAATCTGGTTATTGCTCCTGTGCCCTGCACATTTGTCCCTGGGTCTCCTGGAAGCTGGTGACAGGCAGACAGGCAGGGAGGCAGTGGCCGGGACAGAGAGAGAAGGGGGCAGTTGAGTTTAAAGAAGCGATCTGGTGGACACTTGTAATCCCAGCACTGTGGGAGGCTGAGACAGGATTGCAAGGAGAATTGGGCCCTTTAGCAATTTAGGGAGACCTTGTCTCAAAAGAGAAAAGGAGAAGACGCCAGGGATGCAGCTCTGTGCGAAGGCAATCCCCATTCCGGGGACGGCCAGGTCCTGCTCTCCCGACCTCTGTGATTGGGTCGGTGTCAGCTCTGCCCAGGAGGGTGTGCATGCACGGGGCTGGGGTGCGGGGTGTGAGCAGAGCCCCCCACCTCTCTTACCTGCGTCTGGCTGCAGGACTCGGGAATCAGTGACAGGGCTCCGTGGGCAGCAGCTCTGTGTTCCCTTCCCGTCCTGTCTTCAAAAAACTGGCAATCTTGTGCCTGCACTCAGAAGGCCCCGCCCAGGGTGTACCTGGCTCAGGCTGAGTGGCAGCTTTCAAAGGAGGGGGCCGTCTGAGCCACCCAGATGCAGGCCAGGAAGGTCGCCAGAGGGAGGGGACGGACTGTGGCTGGCCAGGTCCAACTCAGCACCCTCAGGGCCCTAAGACAAACAGCTATGTCAGACCCTCATCTGTTGACCTCGTTTAGGGGAGACACTCTTAGTAGCCCCATGTTCAGAGTGGGAAACCAAGCCGGGTGTGCTGGTGCACGCCTGTAATCCCAGCACTCGGGGAGGCTGAGGCAGGAGAATCATGAGTTCGAGATCAGCCTGGGCTACAAAGTGAGCTCAAGTCCAGCTCGAACTATGTAGCAAGGTCCTGTCACTAAAAAAACAAAAAACTGCAGTGGGAAACCAAAGCACAGAAACATGTAGTGCAGCAGCAAGAGGAATTGGGATTTTTTTTTTGTTGGAGTCAAGGTCTCCCTATGTAGTCCAGGCAGACCTTGGACTCACAATGATCCTCCTACCCAGCTTCTTGAGTGATGAGATCACAGGTATTGCCACCATTCCCAGAGAGAAGCTGAGATTTAAAACCAAGCAGGCAAGGTCTTAGAAAATATGTGGGAGAAAAAAGAAAGAAAAGAAAAAAGAAAATGTCTGACAAGGGTTGGTTGTGAATGCTGCCTGTGATCTCAGCATTCTGGGAGGCTGAGGCAGGTGGATTATAAATTCAAGTCCATCCTGGGCAACTTAGTAAGACCCTGTCTCCAAGAAAAGGCTGGATTCAACTGGTTCAAAGGCCCTGGGTTCAACCCCTAGAACTGCAGAGAGAAAGGAAAGAAGGAAGATGGAGCACAGGAGAGGAGAGGAGAGGGGAAAAAGAAAAAAAAAACCCTGCAGATAGTATCTTGTTACAGTTTCCCTTTGAAACACACACTCTGAGGAAACAGCCCTTTTGCATCCATTAAGACACCGCAGTAAAAAAACAAAAATAAAAAAGACACCACAGTCTATGAATGGCACCATTGTTTGGTCCGTAGCTGCCTAAGTCAGGCAGGACTCATGAGGAAGTGTACCTAGGAGGGCCGAGCCGGGCTCCACCTGAGACCTGGAAACTGAGATGCTGTAGGAGCACTTGACACCTGAGGGAAGCAGCAGGAGGTTCACTGAGCAGCTAGGAATCCCCTTTCGCTCCCTCTTTGTTTTTTTAAATTCAGGGTCTCACTATGGAGCCAGGCTGGCCTTGAACATGCAGCAAGCCTCCTGCCTCAGCCTCCTGTGTGCTAGGTTTACAGGCATGAGCCACCACGCCTGGCTCAGCTGTGAATCTCTTTAAAAAAAAAAAAAGAATAAATAAATCAGATTGGGCTCCCAGCTTTACCGCCAGTTTCCAGGAAACAGGAGGATAAGGTTGGTGGTGAACACCAGGGTGAGGACTTGGTCAGCCACATCCTGGAGCAGGGGGAGGCGGACGGACGGCAGGACACACGCCTGGTTTCCCCCGAGTGGGTGTCAGGGAAATGAGAGCTGGCAGGGGCAGCTCAGAAAATGTGCGCAACAGACTCTAGGCTCACAGACAAGCAGATTTGCCCCTTTCTACAAAGTGTGATCAAAATGTACAATGAATGTTCAAATAAAAATATTACAGTAAAAGACATAGTGAATCCATGTGAATCCAGTGACTCATGAATCCATGAGTCCTCCTCACAGTCCTTCCCTTTGCGTCAAACATCGATCCCATTGTTCCCGGCACATTTTTTTTTCTTTGAGGCAGGGTCTTGCTCTGTAGCCCAAGCTGGGATAGAAATCACCGTGATCCTCCTGCATCAGCCTCCTGAGTGCTGGGACTTCAGGCGTGCACCACCATACCCAGCTATTACCACTTTCTGAAGCAGTTCTGGAAATCGCCTTTTATGAATGTCTTTACGAGGTGTGACAAAAAAATGCACTTCACTGAGCGCTTGGGAGGCTGAGGCAGGAGGATCACCGTGAATCTGACACCAGCCTGGGCTACCCTGTGAACTCCAGGCCAGCCTGAACTACATAGCAAAAGCCTGTCTCAACAAAAGGGGGTAGGGGACAACCCAATCAAGACCCCTCTTGCCTCTCAGGAGCATTCCTGTTCCCCATTCCTATCCCCCGGTACATTTTCCTACTCTTAAAAAAGAAAAAAAAGCTCAATGCTGTGGCCAGATGCAACCCAGCAGGAAGGCAAGCTCTTAAAAACGTGACACTGTGTCCTCATCCACTTTGTCTGCCACGTCTGGCACCATGTGACTTCCTGCTCTTCCCCGAAGTCAGAGTGACCAGCAAATGCAAATGTTCTGAATCAATTCAGGACACTGTGGCACAGCTGAAGACACTCACGGGAGAGGACTCCAGAACTGCTGCAGGAAGTGGCATGGGTGATGGGATGGATGCGTCAGGAGAGAGGAGGAGGGTTCTGAGGGAGGTTGAGGCCACGTGCGTTTACTGTTATTTTGCAAACCTTTTAAACATTGTATTTTTCACTCATTTTGTGCATGTAACGTGATGCCCAGCATTCACAGTGATGCGGCCCGACCTTCATCCTGTAACATCTAACGTCCTTGGCCCTGGCCACCCAAATGCTTTGATGGCCTCTGATGACTATGGTGACCACCGAAGCCAGCAGCACAGACTCCCTAAGTGCTGGGACGTGGCACCCCGCCTGACGACTGGGGTCCTGACCCTCTTTCTCCGTTGCTGGCTGAGGGTGTGCGTTGCCGATGGTCTCAGTGAATGGACTCGTGCCCTGCACTGCGTGCCCAACGCACTGTCGTGGAAGGAGAGGGGCAGGACATTGTGTGACACGCCTGTGTGCACAGTCCATAAATGGAAGTCATCTGAAGGGCTGCGGAAGGGTGGTGCACAGTGGAATAATGAGGGCACAGTGAATTCTGCATATTCATTCCCTTTGGCTTGGGTACAAGGTACTCACTGGATGCAGCGACACGCAGATAGTGGCCTGGCTGTGTCACCAGCTTGCCTCTCTAGATACTCAGCCACCTGCTCTGGATTTTAAGCCACTGCTTAGAATCCACTCCCTGGACAGAGGTGTCGGCCTGTGTTCCCCAGAGGCCCGGGGAAGGCAGGGAAACTGAGGGAAGCATCTCAGTCCTTCTCCTGTCCCTGGCCCCTGAGGTCCCTGGCCTGTACCTCCACAAGAGGCTCGTCGTGCCCAGTAGCCATTCCATCCTTTCCAGGAGTGATGGTGCAAGTCTGGGATTCCAGATCTTGGGAGGCTGAGGCAGAGAGGTGAGACCAGCTGGGGCTACATAGCGAGACTCTGTCTCAAGGAAAACAACAACAACAAAAATCTTTTATTATTTTATTTTATTTTATTTTATTTTTTATTTTGATATGGGGTCTTGCTAAGTTGCTAAATTGCTCAGGCTGGACTTAAATTTTTGCTCCTCTTGCCTCTGCCTCCCAGAGTGCTGAGATTACAGGTGGGTACCGTCTAGCCTGCCTAATGTGAGTTTTATCTCAATAGAAAAATCATAAAATTATATTTGAGTCAGGGCCTTATGCTGCCCCAGCCCTGATGTGTCCCTCCAATAGAGGGGCTTCTG
>PVJX010018611.1:0-36182 GCA_004027295.1 Dolichotis patagonum
ATTGCTAAACAAGGACAAAAGTAAGGAAGGAGAGTGAGGAGGAAGAAAGAGGAATGTAAAATATACATTTATTTGGGAATGTCCTTATCTGTAATTTTAAGAAAACAGATAAAGAAGTGCACATGTTTCCCTGAGAAGTTGAGAAATCTGGTGGAAGCTCAGTGGTTTAATACCAACACTGAAGAAGTAAAACAGAGCAAGACTTTCCCATTTCACCAAGTATAGTTTGCGCACTGAGGCCAAAGGAAACTCCCCAGGGGCTGTGTCAGACCGTGGGGCTGGGTTTCAGTTTTTCTTTTGACTGGAAGTATTGGATGAGATCTTGCTGCTGCTGTTTTCTCAGTGGGGAGTGGTGGTTGCTAGCAACCAGAGATGCACCAGGGATATTAGAGCTGCTCCTTGGCTAGGAGGCTGCTCCTTGCTGGTGGCCTTTGACAACTTCTCGGCCTGAGGCAGGGACTCCATCTGTGTCCACTTCTCCGCTCTCCAGACACTACCTTGCCTTTCAGATCTTCTCCCCCTCAATAAATGCCTACTCCCTCTTAAAGTCTTGCTAGAGAAACTCCAGGTTAAATAGTTTGATAACCCTCTTATCACAAACTGAAATAACCGGTTATAAGTTTGCAGGTATGAAAGACACAGGATATTCTTTTATTCATGTTTAGAAATATTATTAAGTACATACTGGTACTAATGTGCCAAGCACCATTTCATGTTGAGGTCTTCAGTAAAAAAGATGACACATTCCTTTGCCCTAATGGAGTTTACTTTCTAACAGGAGAGCATGGACAGCAGACAGTGAGATCATTTCAGATAACGTCAAGTGTTCCCAGGAATGATCAGCTAAAAAAAAATGTACCCAGTGCTTTTGAGCCAAATTCAAAACACAGTATATGTCTGTTACTCTGTTTGGGGGCTTCTACAAGTATTCAGCTACTGAAAATGAAAAGAAGGCAGAAAGAAAACATGCCATAACCTCTCCTTTTTTTTTTTTTTTTTTTTTTGTTCTCTAGGCTGGTAACAGTTCATGTTTGCTTCATAAATGAAGCAGCTTAAACCAATTCCTATTCTGTCTGAAGTGACAGACCTCATCTTTATCTGTTCTTGCTACCCGTGACTTTCTATGGATGATTCAGAACTTGGAACAGAGTGTTTTACTGTGAAACTGGCACTGAATTAATCATCTATAAAGAAGAACTTGTATGGAGCAGGACTCTATTTTAAGGACCGGAGGGTCTCGTGGTCTCATTCAGAACTTGCAAGTGATGACGGGAGAGAAAGCATGTGTCCCAGTTTGCACGCACTGTTAGCATGGCTCCAGAAATGTCTCAAGAGCTGAAAAACCACACAGCTTTACTCTTCGGGCACAGTCTACAGCCTGTAGTTACCCCAATCTCTCTGCAAGCAGGTTTTCAGCCTGGCTAGTGGGGGGAACAACTTTTCTCAAAGGGATCTAGAAAAAATATGAAAAGCAAAAACTCAGTAGTATCAGCCACTGTATCGTGTGGAAAGCAGTGGGCACTGAGTGATGGGAGTGGGCATGTCGGCTTTGTAGTTGGCTGATTGATGAGAGCAGTCTGACTTTGATCCCTTCCTGACATAGACCAGGCACACACATACCCCACTAGAGAAATGGACATGGTTGACTGGTTCTGTCCATGCAGGGGAGTCAGTACTGAATCAGAACAGTGCGTCTTGGCTTAGGGAAATCTGTCCCCAAGAGTCGTCAGAGTCATCGTAGGAAGGAGCTGTGAACCTTGAGCAGCAGCATGTGCCGAGGAGGACATTTGGCATCCCTGGCAAAGCCTGCCTTTTGCCTTGGCTGCTCTAGCGTGTATAAATTGTGTTTGCAAATTATATTATGACATGTTTATACTCTAAAACTATTGAAGAGTTAAGTAGATGGACGTGGGGGAAAATTCTGAATGTATGACGGTCCTATTTTCAATTTTTACCATGGGAGAGAGTAAGAATAAATTATGATATTTAGTATCCAAGGTTAGAGAATCACACCCCCATGCTAATGTGGGTGTTGAAAACTAGGTTACTTTTACAATAATGCAAGGAAACAGGAAACTTTAGTTATTTATAGTGTAATCACCATTATCTGTTTAAAGGAACAATTTATTTAAAATCAGGCATCCTATGTTTATTAAGTATGAAATAAAGAGAGCTTTATATAATTATGCATGTCAGTTTGCTATTTAAAATATGTGACAGCATTTGTCATATCATGAGTGCATTTGGCCAGGATTTCCAAGATGGACATTGTGCTTTTAAAATAAAATTTATAGGACACTATGTTAATTCCCCTTGTCAATTTTTTAATAGTCAAAAGAACATCTTAATAAAGTCAAATAGTGATTTTTCTATCGTTTTATTTTGATGAAAGTTCTTTTAACATATGAACAAATACCTAAAGGAACACAAAGCCTCTCAATCCAACTTAATCTTTGTAATAACATTATCGCCGTGTACTATAACCGTAAGATGACCGTTTTTAACGTTATTATACAAAAGGGCATGAAAAACTAAATGCTAGCTTTTCTTTGATTTAAGATATCCAAGAATTTCTCACAGAGTTGGATTTTAGCTTATATTCAGAACTAATCCACACACAGTTTATTTTGTGGCCTTTGCTCTTTTTTATACCAAAGAGCTTCAATGATTTCTATGCTTTCTTTCTTCTGTACAGTGCTGTGCTTCTTTCAGCATGAGTCATTTCTCGAAGAATCAAGGCAAGTTGACTGGGAAGCTGCATTAACTTTTCAGGCCCTCAGATATCCCATGGTGCAACTGGTTAGTAATATTAGGCATCAGTTTAATTGCTGAAAGGACCTGTGTGTGTGTGTGTGTGTGTGTGTGTGTGTGTGTGTGTGTGTGGCATTGATTGTTTTGAGGAAAATAGGCATAGGTTAACATGACTTATATGTGTTGGTGGTGTACAGGGTGAGAAGATTGATTGTCTCAGGCTAGTGGTTTGGTTATTTATCCAGTGATTTTGGTTTGTTTGAGTATATGGAAATGCTGTTTTCTAAGACTGAGAATATAAAAAACACAAACTGTGTTTCTCAAAGCTAGTAGTTTGGGTTTAACACTTAAGAAAATGGTCTTAATTAATAGAGTTAGGTGACAAATTTGGCAGGTTATGAAATCTGTCATAGAAGGGGAGGAGAGATGTGTCCTGCCTATTAAATATATTAGTTCATCGACAGTTACACACATTGGCAATTTTTAAAGCACTAAAATTCAGTAAAGCGCATGAACAATAGAAAAGTGATGAACATTATTTTGGATGCTAGCTGCTTGGGCATTTAATTATGTCATATCTGCTTTGGAATAAAAATATACGTATATCTTTGCTTATTTGAGCCCATAAGTGTTCTGAATATCCTTTTTTATAGTTTGTGGAAAACTCACAGCAGAGATAATAAATCATGAATTAGCCTTTTAAATTGGTGCCATGTATCTGATAGTTCTCTTTTACAATGTTTCAAAATTTCATTGTAATTAGGATGGTCTCAAAAGTTTGTAGATTGTAAATTATACTGAGAGCTTTGTACCTTTTTGGTCAAGACCAAGTCTATAACAAAACTGACTCTGTGATAAATGGGGCCTGTCCGGTAATGCTGAATATTCCTGAATAACGTATGATAATGTAACGTGCTTGTCACACTGCCACTTTTAATGAGTCAGAGGCAAGTTGATTGTTTAATACAATACCAGACTCAGTAACCTATCCTCTTTAAATAAAGGATTGCATATGTGAAAAATGAAAGTATGAGAAAGCATGTGTTGACAATGAAGTATTTACTTTTAGTAAGAATAAAACACATTTTACTTGGAGAAACTTTGCAGTAAATTTTATCTCTCACATTCAACTGAAGTTATAAATGAAGAGAAAAATCATTCGGAAATCATGGCTATTTCCTAACGTGTTTCTGCAGCTAGATTTAGGTGTCAGCATTTGATTTTAATATGGGGGATTTAACTATTCCAGATCTGTTCTTCTTTAAGAAATAATTCTTCAAAAAGACAGTTTGGCATAGTGAAGATTAATGTTGGGAAAATTGTCAGAAGCTGTACTTTGCCATTAAGTAATGTGTCAAACCACCTCTCCTCTTAAGAGTCTTGATTTTTTAATTTATCTGTATGATGCATTTGGAGGTCACTTCTTGGAGTAAGCTTTTTCTGCTATGTGACTGACAGTGCAGATTAAAATGCAGTACAGCAGAAACTGTCCCATACAAAATAACCAACTCTGCTCGCTCTCTCTGTGAATAAACATTTTGACCATAAAAAATTTTTCTTGTCTTTGTTTCAAATGTAAATAGGGTCCATTAGTAAACAAGAAATTCAGTTGGAAGTAGGGCAAATTAGATAACCATTTACACCACAGATGGCTTTTACTTTGTTTAAATAAACATTTTGGATCACCTCCGAAGAAAGAAAATTAGTAGTATATTTTAGCTGGGGAGGTACACTTCAAGATGTGTGTAATATTTGGAAATGCACCAAATGAAACATTTGACTGTTCTCATTTTATTGAAAGCTAAGAGCAGAAGATAATAAGACGCTCATACAGTTTTTGAATGCCAAAAGATATTTTAAAACCATTTCATAAAAGGATAATCCATAAAATAAATTTTAAAATTGGAAACTGGGACAAGAATTTTAAAGGAAGCCAGCTTATGCTTGAACTGGTATTGTTTTGAATTTGGCTTTAAAACACAACCATTCAAGTGAAAATTCAATCACCTAATTTATGGTTTTGCTGCCTTCCATTACATGGTCTTTTAAAATGCCTTTGAAAAGATAAAATAATAGTACTTTCATTTCATAACAAGGTGTTGTTTTAAAAATAATCCATATTAAAATGCATATTTATGATCCTAAAATGTTTGCTAAGCATTTAATGTATAATTGTCATCTCCCAACTACATTCTTAGAATGTTCATAAAAATATAATTGAGATGATAAGTGTTTAAAAACCATGGTATTTTCTTTTACTTGATTTTTGAGATGCAAGACTAAATATAATTTTCCAAACAAAATAGCCTTTTCTCCTGTATTCTAAGCATTAATGTGTGAATAATGTGTCCACTTGCCACTGTTTTTTTAAATCAATGGACTTGAGAAGTATTCAGACAGTTAGATGGATGCACAGATATATTGCTAGTTCAGTCATAGATCAGAGTTTGCATATTGTAATGTAAATGTATGTCAACACTATTCTAAATAGTTTTATTATGACTGAAGTTTAAATAAAAAAGTTGTAAAAATGTGATGTGTATGTGTATATACTGTATGTGTACTTTTTAAAATAGGTATATGTCCTGACCCTTTTTATACAGGTTTGAATTTGAAATTACATTATATAAACATATACTTTATTGTTCTAAATAAAGAATTTTATGCACTCATAAACTTGCCCTGTCATTTGATCTCCTAAGGTTATCATACATGTTCACAACCTGGATGTGCATTTGTTAATTTAAATTTGTTAAGCAAAAATCAATTTTTCCATGGACAGTTTTGTTACTCACCTGTATTTTGGAGAAATACAAATGTAAAGGGACAAGAAATCATTTTAATTCAATATTTACTGACATTAAAATAAGATACTGTACTCAAGGAAGTTAAAGGTGAATTAACACATTTTCTGCTCTTAAGAGTTTTAATTGGAAATTTAATTGCAAAAAAAGATGCAAAAATCACTATAATATGTTATAAAATCACACTAAAGTAGTTCCTACACCCAAAACTGAGGTCTGGTTATGCATTTAGGGGATGCAGGAAAACACAGATACAGAATGAGGAGGATCATGGATAAGCTTATATGTGGGCTAAGACTTAACAAAGATGAGGCATTTTGGATAAAGTGAGAATTACATGCACTCTGAGTGGCATTTTCCAAAACAGTCAGTTTTAATTATTGCTCACTTTATTTCATCAAATCAAACATGTGTGTTCTCAGCATATACTGTATAGAGATATACAGAGAGATAAATAAGTCCAGACATTTGGATGCCACAATTAGAAATGCAGACACTATTCCTAAGACCTACAAGAGTGTCTTGTTTCTGAGAAAAGAAAAGGAGAGATTCAAGGGTTATCTAGTTGAGGCAGCAAGTAGTTTTCTGACTTAACTCCTGGATTATCTGTGACCTTTGGGACCACCTGCCCCAGCCTTATTGTATTCGCCCAACACACTTCCTGTCAGAGTTGCTTATGGGTTCTCCCTCTTTGGCTTCTCTGTTCTGCAAACTTCCCCCAACATATACATAAATGACTGTGACAGCCTCAGATGTGTCATATTCCTTCACTTTAGTGTTTTTGCAGCCACTTCGTGTATTATGTGTAATAACATGGAAAAGTCAGATGATATTTTTCTCTGATTAAAGTGTAAAAGGCTTGTCATTGTTTTCAGGATAAAATCTAAACAGCGTGGCATTTTGTGTTTTAGATTGCTAATTGTCTTTCCCTTTAAGCCATCAGCAACATGAAGGTTGGGCCTCTGAATACTTCTACCACTGCATTCCTTCAATGTAGTGCAAATAACAATTCATGGAATTGAACCAAAATAAGCTGACTAAATAGCCATCATCTGTTTCACTACCTGATACTATCTTTTAAAGCTTTTTATTGTGGATAATTTGAAACATATGCGAAGGCAGAAAGGACGGTATGATGAACTATGCAAGTGCAACCCTTCTTCAGTCTTACTTGCCTCTGAATAATTTTATATCCGAACGCACTATCTATACCACTTACCTATTCTTTCATATTATTTTCAGGCATAATGAATAATGAGAAAAATACCTGTACATGGGCAGCACGCATAATGTTTCTAATATTTTATGTTAATGGTTGGTTGAGTCAGGAACCCATTGGTAGCCAGAGCCAAGTTTATTCATTTTAATTATTTCACACTGCACACTGAGAAGGGTATTAGAGCAGGGGTAGAGATCAAATTTCCCATCATTAATGTTAGTTACCACCCACAGGCATCACTGCTAACTCCACCTTGTTAGCTTCAAGAATTTTCTTGTTTTGTTTTCGGATATACAAACTAGAAACTTGATGCCGGTCTCTGTTATGTGACTTCTGTTTATTAAAAGAATATGGTGCCCTAGGTCAGCTCATGTAAGCCTTTCTTCACAAAACTACAGAAACCAGGAAATTACGACAGTCATTTATATTGTGATATAACAAATACCCTTTGGCATTTCTGTCCACAATGAGCAAATCTAGTGTGTGCTCAGAATTTTTCCTTCATCATCTACTCCAAATTAAAGATAAGCTCTCTTCTGAGGACATATTAGCTGCTTGAGACCTCTCAGTTGGTGGCTATTCCTCTGCAAAGCTGTCATTGGGTATAAAGATGAGTTCTGTACTCCTCATTACCATTTCTGGGTCATCTGGCCATTACCACCCCCCTCTGCAACACACACACACACACACACACACCTAGAGTTTAATATCTTAGTATCAGATTATCCTTCCCATGGCACTCATAGGCTTCACTGTTCCTTTCATGTACTAACTCCCAGGCTTTCTTATCTGGTTGCTGAATAGTTTTAATACCTGAATCAATTCCCTGTACTTGTCTTTGTTACTTTTCTCTCATAGCTAACACAAAATACCCAATACCCCAAATTAAGGAAGGAGAACTTTATTTAGCTCACAGTTTGTGGAGGTTTCAGTTCATAATCAGCTGGGTCCACAGCAAGGTGGCGTGGCAAAGGGGCAACTGTTCATGGTGGCAGAAGACAGCAAAAACAACAAAAGCAAAAATGGGAGGAGATAGGAGAGAAGACTGTGTCCCTTACATTGTATGTAGGCTACCCACCTAGGGTAGGTGTAGCACCCACACCCATATCTCAGCATTGGATCATGAATCAATCACAAATTGTAGAAGCCCAATCCCATGGTTGCATGAGTCCTTGTGGGGACATCTAGACTGAAACCATAAACCATACACTCAGATGGGTGTAGCACTCACATCCATAATCCCAGCACTTGACAATGAATCACAAATTCTCAATTCAGCTGCCTCCAGAAAGCACACCTCCATGAATACATAAGGCTTCAGAGGGACATCTAGACACAAACCATGACAGCACTCCTATCTTGGTAGCTAGGGATCTTTATGTGCATACATACAAGATCCTTTCCGCATCTTGCCTGTTTAAGTCCTTGAACTCTCCGAATTGTGAATGTGCCTTTAACCCTACTCTAGCCAATCAGTTTTGTGCTTATCCTAATTCCATTCATGGCAACCACTCAGTCTCTCAATTCTGTATACTCTACTGTATATCCATGGTCTGGCAATCTATTCTCTCAGTTTTCACTAACTGCCAATCTTTGTATCTTCTCTGCTCTCCTCAGGCAGTTTTTAAAATCCTTGGTGCAGCATTATAATCATTCTCTTGAATACACTTCTCCCACTTTGGTCCCATCTCTATCCTAATTTTTGTTTGATAAGCCATATCCTTGCTCCAATCTATTGTTCACCTATTCTTTATCTGTACATGGAGTATAATATACCATCAAACCTACTAATCTTTCTGTAAATCACTTCCTATGAACTTCAAGGGATCCTATTGCTGCCTAGTAATTATACTGTATTTCTTAGCCTGTTTACTTTTCTACTTTCAAAGTTATTTTATATATTATTTATTCTCCCAAGATACTTCATTTGCCCTTTCTCAGTCTGATAATCTTCACTGCTACTTCACATTAAAGTTTGACATAACAAAAAAGAACTAAGAACTTTTTTGAAGGGTGAAGGGGGTTTAGGGTTAAACCGATTGAGCCCAGGGGCTAGTGGGTACCAAGCTACACTGAGCAGTACTCTAGCAGCAAAAACTCCTAGAATTTAAAGGCTGACTTTTCTGTGATGCCAATGAAACTCTGAGACTTCCTACCCTCTTTTCTCCTACACAAGTTCTTTAATAGTTCTGCAAAAATATCTTACAATCTGTTCAAATGATCACATAATTTTGTAAAATTTGCATTTTACGTATCCACTTACCTGTTGCTGTTTGAGTCCAAAAATGATTTTCAGCAGCACTCCCACTGATCATGGTGCCAGTTCACTGGTACATTATGACCCAAACATACACAGCAGAAAACTGTACCGTGATGGAAATACATCCCTTGGACATGGCACCAGAAGTATGTGGCTGATTGTGCAAACATGTAAAGGTTCATTTGTGCAAAATGCTCTCAACTAATCAGTCACCTGAAGCATCAAATAGTACATTCAGACTCTTGTTTCATTAATATCTTGAAGTCCAGAGGAAACAATACCCAACACCTACAATTTAAAGGAGGAGAGGCTGATTTTGGCTCACAATTTGGAATTTTCAGTCCTTATGTGTTCAGCCCACTCCATAGCAGTATAGCATGCTAGAGAGAGATGATGGAGAGCTAATCACGGCATTGCAAAGAGGAAGCAGAGAAAGGGAAGGGAAGAGCTATGGAGAGCCAGGCCCCTGGACATGTACTTCTTTCTACCAAACCCCACTTCCTACCAGCAAGTGGGCTGTAAGACTTCATAAACCAGTCATCTTCCAAATACCCCACCTATGAGCAAATGAGGCATATAGATATAAACCAATTAATGTTCGAACAAAACAGAATGTTCTGACTATCAGAAAAATAGCTATCCCTTGGTATTAGGTAACTGATCCCAGATCCTCCTTCAGATAGTAAAATCCTCAGATGTCCAAGTTCTTGACACAAAATGGCATAATGTTTGCATATAACTTATGCACATTGTCCTGTACATTTTAAGTCATCTTAGATTTACTTACACGTCAAGGTGAATGCTATGTTCATAGGTGTTATACTGGTGTTAAGAGAATAGCCAGAAAAAGAACTCATCAGGAATTCAGTACAGATACTTTAAAAGTTATTTTTGATCCAAAGTAGATTGAACCTATGGATGTAGAATCTGTGGATATGGAGCACTGACTCTGTACAATTACTTTAAAAAATCACACAGTTTTTTTCTGTTACAAATGAAGAAACAATGAGATTCACAAAATTGTTTTGTTTTCAGTGTCAGAAACTTTGTGTGTGTAGTCATATTGCTATGCTTCTCGGTGTTCTTGCTTGACAAATGAAGAGTCACCAACCAAAAGCATCCCACATACTTCTTAACTGAGATTTTAAAAAAGCTTTGTTACTGTGTTCAACAACTCTCCCTCCTCTATACCACTGAAAATCGCTTATTTGTAAAATTGTCTTTATAGTTTTTACCTTTTCTAGAATGATATAATCAAAATCCTCTATAACCCTGTCACTTAACAGTATGCATTTAATATTCATCTGTCCTTTATAGTCTAAGAGCTTGTGTCTTATCAAAGAGCTATCACAGTTTGTGTATTTATTCATTTAATCAAACACAGTTGAATGGTTCCAGTCTTTGCTGATTATTAATAGCACTTCATTAGGCGTTCCTGCACAAATTTTTGTATGGAGGTAAGTTTCAAATCATTTGGATAAATACTTAGAAGTGCCGTGTTGGGCGGTATATTAAAATGATGTTGAGGTCTGTGAGAAATGCCAAACTGTCTTCCCAAGCGGCTGTACCATCTCGCATTCCCAGCAGCTGGGAATAAGAGAGTCCCTGCTGTTCCCCATCTTTGCCAGAAATCATTATTGTCAGTTTTTGAATTTTAGCCATTGTAATAGGTGGGTAATAGTATATAATTACTGTTTCAGTTTGTAATTCCCTAATGACAAATGGCGTTGAGCACTTTTTCATATGCTTATGTGCCATCTGTATATCTTCCTTGGTGAGCTTTCTGCTTAAATTTTTTGTCCTATTTTGAAACTGGGTAGTTTGTTTGGTTATTGTTGAGTTTTAAGAGTTCTTTGAATATTTTGGATACAAGTGCATTGTTAGATACGTGTTTTGAACGTATCGTATCCCACTCTGTGGCTTGTCTTTTCATCTTCCTAATGATGCTTTTCACAGAGCAGCTGCAAGTATTAAACAACAACAACAACAACAAAAAGACCCACAAACACAGTATGAATCTTAATCAATGTAGGCCTTAGTCTCACTGTGGAAAAGCAGACGGGGTCATACCTGAGCTTGATTACTTCAGTTGCACCTGCCATTTGTTTTCTGGCTTCTCTCATTGAAAGAGTATCTTAAATACTTGCCAACTTGGATTTTTAAAATTTTTGGAAGACAAGATGCTCTATATTGTCAAAGCCTTGCCATGTTTTGCAAACCTTTGAATGTCATTTTACAGACTTCTAAAATATATAATTTAAGGGCACAGAGCAAAAATCTAGAATACATAAATAAAAGATTTGAAAAAATTCATACAAGTCTAATTTCAGATGTTTTTACGTGTTTCATAAAAACATTTAAGAAATGGCAAACTCCCAATTCAAGAGTAAAAATGGATACAAATGACCCATTTATGTCATCTTTGTTTTTATTAAGGTAATGAGAATATTTAAATAAACAAGCAGATATAAAACAAAAATCAATGAAGATAATTTAGGAAATAAATTAAAAGTGGTATTGAGAATAAAACTGTAACAAAAATATATCACACTAAAGCAGTACTTTTTCAATAGGAAGAAATATTTCCAGTGGAAGTTATGAGTAGATATCTAAATTGATTTACAGTCAAATTAATTTAAAAATGGGGCACTGTAACACAACGGTAGATAACTTTAATTTTTTATTGTTTAACATGACAAATGTATGAAACCAAAGTATGAAACCAAAAAGAGAGAACAGTTACTTAGAAACACAACTGGCTGTCACATCCTTGTCCAGAGGTTGATGCAATTTACCTATTGGGATTACTAGAGAAGAAATCCTTTCCATCTCTTGTTCTTCAGAAATTCCAACCAGAGATTTACTTTCATTGCTCTTGACACGGCTTGTCTGCATCGTCATCTGCTGTACATTCCCTGGTACACTTTTTATTATCTTCCTCTTCAGAACATGTCCATATTGGGGGCTAATGGCTGTCTAAGTCCCTCAGTGTACACTCGTTTCTGGGAAACCCCACTCAGCCTACTGTTTGTGAATAATGCAGATAGAGTGAGTATATCCAATTGGTTGATTCAGCCTAAATACTTCTCCTCTTGGATGTGTGTGTTATTTCATGTTTAGCATCCCAATCTGACTGAACTGATCTTACTACAAGAAAACAAAAAATTTCCACAAAACTCTGCTTGACTTGATTTTTTTTAAAAAAGTTCTTTGTAAATGTTACATAAACGATGTCTTAGAAATAATAACTATAACATGTGTTTATAGCTCTCTTCACTGAAAAATGTCCTATTACTAGTATTACTTATTGTAGTTAAAAATTGTTTATAGAGGGATGGGAAAAGTTGATCAATGAGTACTAACTTGCAGTTATATAGAAGCAAGAAGTTTGGGAGTCCTGTTGCACGGTAGGGAAATTAGAAATAACAATAAAGCACTGTGTTTTCTAAAAGCAACTAGATGAAAAAGTTCCTACTGCTTTCGTTGTAAGGAAATAATAAATAGCAGGGTGAGGTAGTATATGCCTATTATTGACAAACTCTAAAAGGCTGAAGCAGGAAGATTCCAAGTTCAAGCCCAGCCCAGGAAACTTAACAAGATTGTTTTAAAGTAACATATACATACATACATACATACATACATATCATACATCCTTTCATACATTCATATATACATCAATAGATAGGACTAAGGCTATAGTTTAGTAAGAAAGTCTCGGGTTCAATCCCTACTACTATTTTAAAAAAAACAAGAGACAAAAGGAAAGAAAATAGTTTAAAGAGATACATAGGTATGTTTAACTTGATTTAAACATGATACAACATACATGTGTATATTGCAATACCATGCGATACATTTCAAGTAATATGTATTTTTATGCATTGTTTGAAATACAATTAATTTACATGTTTAAATCTATTAAATAATGTTTATGCATGTAATAAATATTTTTACTATATCTTCATTATAGTTAAATGTATATTGCTTTTGATCACAATATAAATAATGATTATAGTATTTATTTCATTCTCATTCAGAAATTACCTAAAGCATCATGACAGTGTGAGGTCAAGAACAGCCTATAGAATTTTGATCTCAGATAGAAGAAAATCATGTACCTAGATAAAAATATTCATAGAGAGCCCAGGTGCAATAATGGAGATCTATAAGCCCAGTTACTCAGGAAGCTGAGAAGGAGGAGCGCATGTTTGAGGCCAATTTATATACTTTAGCAAGATATTGTCACAAAATTGGGAAAAAAGGGTAATGATGTAGCTTCATGCAAGGTCATGGGTTAAGCCCTAGTATCTCAAGAAAAACAAAAAGAAAAAAGACTATTCATATAAAATATTTGTCATATAACATCTAAAACATGTTAGCATAATATTTCTTCTAAAAGTTTTAAGAAAATAATGTAAACTTACGAGTTTCTGTTTTAAAATGACTCAAAGTGCCTGCCTGGTAAGTGCAAGGTCCCGAGTTCAAGTCCAGATATCAAAACAAAACAAAAATAATAAGTCACTTGCCCTGAATTTTTAGGTGTTTGATGATGAAAACCACTGTAAAATAAAATTATTCTCAGGTACTGTTTATGCACCATTGTTTTCTAGTTTGAAATTGGGCCTTACACTTTGCACCTTAAGCAATGATATCATTAAGTGAATACCTTCAAAGATAGAAAGTGAAGTATTCTTAGATCAATAAATCAATTGTGTAAAAAATACACAAAGTTTGAAACATGTACTATAGACTGTCCAGATAAAATGTGTATTTTTAAATAGGCTTTTGTAGTTTGTTGAAATATCAAAAGATGCAAATGTGGAGTTTTTTTGATAAACTATTCATTCATTTTGGAATTTATGTATATTAATAAGATTGACTGGCAGTACAATAACTGTCTGGAGCAAAAGTCAAGGTTCTCCAATGCCCGGCATACTTGCCTCTCTGACCCCTATTTGACTTCACTCCTTCCACTTTCCCTTTGGCTCACTCTGCTCCAGCCCTCCTCCTGCTCTAAGCTCACTCCCAGCCTTGAGACACCAGCACTAGCCGAGCTCTCTGCTTGGAATGGGCTCCTTTTAGGTATCTACATGACTCACTCCTCCACCTCTGCAAAGTTTGGTTAATGTCGCCTTCCCAGCAGAGAAGTCCAACTTACATGCAATATTTAACATAGCAGCACACTCTGTCTTACCCCAGCCATACCAGATCAATTGGTGTGTTCTACTTTTTTTATTATAGTATTTATCAACTTCCTACACAAAGGTTCCCAAACTGTATATATTTTTGGCACCCTTAGTCTCTCAATTTTTTCACAGTACCTCCAGCCAAAAGAAATATCTAACTGTTGCACTTAATAAATAATCAGGTCTAAATGACTTAATAAGTGTTTACATCTTAATGATTTATTGACCACTTGAAACAACAATAGTTAAAAGATAATTATATTTAACTTTTAATTACTATTACTTACTAATTGGATGCATATGCCTGTTGTACTCTGAATACTTAATGCATAGAATCATAATCGATTATACCATCCTCATTTCCTGCTATACACTGATTTTTGTGCTTTACTTGCTTATTATCTTAAGCCCACAAAAGTTGACTTTGAAAAAATGCAAGCTAACTGACAGACTTAGCACTGACCACCTGATCTACCTAAGGTGGTAATTTGTGCATTGTATGAGACCTGTTGTATTCTTAGTCTATTTCTGCTGCTATAACAAAATACCTTAGACCATAGTTTATCAACAACAGAAATTTATCCCCCCCAGTTCTACAGGAAAGAAAGTTCAAGATCAAGTCACAAACAGATCGGGTATTTGATGAAAGTCCTTTCCTTGTAAATGGTGACTTTTTGCTGTCTTAACATAGAAGAAGGGACAGAAAGGGCAACACATTCACTTTACTTTCTTTTTGAAGAACACCAACCTCATTTGTGAGTGTGGGGCCCTCATGACTTACTCATCATCTCTTAATTCTATTACAATGAGAATTAACTTCCAGCACACAAATTTTGGGGGTGCACCAACATTCAGGTAGTTGAAAATTTAAATAACCTTCGGTGTCCAAGCAATTTTACTGCAGTTCTCTAGGGTGAATTGACACATAGTTTGGGAATCATGGTTCAACATATTCTGTAATGATTTACTTATTAGGAATATTATTACGTGTTCTTTCTGTCACTGTCCTTTGTGAGATAATATATTTAATCACAGGAATTTGTTTCTGTTTCACTCTGTGATAGATCACAAGCACCTTGAATAGATGTGAAATTTACAGATTTTCAGCAAATATTGGTGAAATAACTGACTATTGGGAATTTATACTTCTTTTTCTGTGTATTTCCCTTTACTTATTTGAGAAGTTTCTTTCAGATTTTTGTTGTTTTATTGGTTTGTAATTTTGTTTATAAGAGGAGTTTGTCTTTGCTTATTATTTGTTTGGCAAATAATTTTTCCAGTTTCTTATTTTTAATTTTGTGATAATTTTACTATGTGATAATTTTGATGTTGTCTTTTGTACAGTTTTATAGATATATCTTTAAATTTTTATATAGTCAACTCTACCATTGCTTTTTCTGTATAGAAAGGCTGTATCTTATACTCTATGTTTAAATAGACCTTGTCTATTTGATGATAATAAAGAAAAAATGTTCCCAAACTTTTTTCTAATTTTTGTATTTCCTTTTACTATTGTTGCTATTACTAATGGCTTTATTTTAAATCGTTACTTTACCAAGAATATATCAGGCCCCGTAAGATACGGATCTAAATTGATAGTTATCCAAATAGTTAACCAGCTGTCTCACCAGAGCTTATTAAATAATTGATCTCACCGTACTGATTTGAAATTACAGCTTTGCCATGCACTAAATTCCCATGTGTATTCTGGATTTATTTGTGGAACTATAAATTCTGTTTCATCTGTCATTTTATGCCTGTTCAAGAACCATCTTATCTGACTCATTGTGGTCCTGAAACTTCTTTTAGTTTAGCCTCACACACAAGAATCTGTAAACTGGGAGAATAATACCTTCTGAAGTTATCTTTTACAAGCTAATTCCAGGAAACAACTTGGCAAGAATTAGAAATCACTATTCAATCAGGAACCAAACAAAAGTCCTCTAGGAGACTTCTTTTTCATCCATTCAAGTATTTATCACAGTTCCTGCAGTGCCGTGGGCTCACAGAATTTCAGTGAATCAAGTAACTTCCTGGAAATCGTAACATGAATGAAGTTCTTGTTACTGAGATAGACGCAGACAACAACCGGAGTGTCCTGTACATCACCACTTACCTGATCAGTCACTATGTTATTACTACCATTTTGACATAGAAAGACAATGTCATAAATTGCTCTATTGTTCTCAGTGAAATCTTACAATATGCGGTTAGAAATATACAGTGAAATATTAACAATCTCTGTTTTTAAATATTCCTGGAGGTTGTACTTTGCTCATATTAATATATTGGAACAGTATAAACTATCACATATTAAAAAAACATTATTATGCCTCTAAAAATTCAAGAAAAACCTGTATGTATCTAGAAAAATTCACAGAAAGCACACACATATATATACACTATACAAATAATTTAAGGTAGCTTTTGTGAAAGGATAAGCATAAACAATTAGAACCTCACTATTGGTTTTAAAATTTTTCAATAATTTCTTCTCCTGATGCAAACGTTTTCATGAATAACTACACTTCCTTTCTGCCTGTGACTATACCAGCTCATGAGGAGCAGGAAGGAGAGATTACAATTTTCTCCCAAGCCTCAGATATATGTGAGACCTGGGCTCTCAGCCAAAAACACAAATACAAGGGCAATTTTCTTTGTTCTTGGCAATGCAAGATTCTTCCTTGAGCTGATAGAAAACATTCCTTGGGAACCAACCATAACAGCCCTTCTTATTTGTAACAAGTAGCAAGTAGATTAAGCATATAATAGTGCAAATGCTCTAAGTAAGGTAAAAGAGCACAGAAACAGAAAGATATTATGTGTAACTTTTATCAAATTTACATGACTGTAAGCCAAAAGCCCATTTTAAAACCTGAATGTCTGAAGATTCTTTCTTGAAATCACTTATCCTGCATCATGAGGCTAAGAGGAACTAACTACAGAATGTGAATTATTTTTTTTCCCAAAGTTGTTATTGAAAGGTCTGGGGCCATTCATACCATTGAAAACATACTTCTGTCGGCGTAGTCAGGTACAAATGTTTCCAGCTTCTATAAATGCACAAAGCGGGGATGTTTCCTGTGCCAATTAGCCGTTTTGCTGAGCAAGAAGGAAGTGTGTCTAAAGATGCCTGAATAAGAACCCAGCAAGCTCAGTATTTGAATGAGAACAACCCAGCAAGCTTTCTTGGGCTTTTGGCACCCAGACAAACCACAGTAAAGAGTTCCCAGGAAGGTCACCCAATTCCAGTGAACCATAGGGATTATGTGGGAGGGGAGAAGTTGTGTGGCTTTTTTCCCTCAGTACACGTCCAGGGGAGGACTTTCACCAATGCCTGGCACCATAGGGCTTGTAAATATTTTCTAGCTGAACTTATGAATACAGCTTTTCAAACACCAGACAATTGGTACGAAAGAATAAGTTCAGTGAAACCTACGAATTGTCTGAAAATTCAATGAAGTTGCAATTTTGTACTTGGAAATAACACACATGTCTCAAGCTCATAATTTGATTTAGACTCAGGGTGCAAGTTTATTTAAGTCAGGATGCTTACCTGATGGTTCGTCTGCACTGTTGTTCAACACTGCCTCTTGATATATGGCTAACTTCCTGTGTTTTAGCAACATTTGATTTTAAAAGGAAACAACTACATTGTTGCTGTTGTTGTTTTAGCTGTTTCATAGATGCACTTATTTTGGTAGAATTCTGTACTCTTTTACACTGTAATTCATTTTTTGATGGGGCGGTGGGGGGGTATCTGTTCTCACACTTGCCAAGTAGGCATTGTACCACTGAGCTACATCCCCGGCCCGCTAGATTGGAATTCTTTTGGAAATGTGAGAACAAATTTTTATTCAGTCTTTATTTTAAAATGATAGTCTTTATCTATATGCATGTTTATTTAACTTTCCTTATCTTTATCAGCTTAGTATTTCCCTTCTATGGAATGAAGTATAACATATCTTTTCATGTTACATTTAATGTGGTCATGTCTCTTAATGCCTGATGAAGAAATGGGCCTAACTTAACACTTAGGTGACAGTATGCTAAGTTTGTCACATACTTGCAAGTCATGAGCCTATGAACATAAGCAAAATTCAGGTTTTCCACTGAGAAGGAGAGAGATGACAGCAACAAATAAGTGCTAATTGTAAATTGTGAGAATAGCCTCCCACAGTCTATTCTCAACCCAGCAACCAGAGAAAGGCTTTTAAAACAAAAGTCAAAACTTAACAGTTCTTTGCCCAAACTCTATTCGGCATCCACGGCCTACAAGGTCCCTGTATCCTGACCTATGTTTTTAATTTGCTCTACTGTCCTCCTAATTTATGTCCATACTCATCTCTGTTGCACCACACTGATGTGCTGCTTCCTCGTGTGCTGATACTGACTGACTGTGAACACACTCTCCTGCCTCACTCTCCTCAAATGTTCACCAACTTGCATGTGTCTTTGCACAAGAACTGTTAACAGTCTTACTGTCTGTCTACTTAGTATGCTCTAATTTTGTAACTTAAACAACTATTTCCAATGTTAAGAGTATGTAACATATCAAGTGGTGATTTCTTAGTGTTTTTGTTTTTTGTTGTTGTTGTTGTTTTGGGGTTTTTTTCTCTGTTTTTTTGTTTTTGGTTCTTTTATTGTTTTCCCTTTGGAATTCTGTATTAATGCTACCATTTTTCTGTTTTGTCTGTTGTTTTTTTTTTCTCTTTAAATAAAATTTTTTTAAAAAAATCTTAGCTCAAATTTTCATCTTCTTAGTGAGGCCTTCACTGCCCAGCACACTGTATTGCAGCCTCCCCAGAGCACTACCTCCCCTTCTTTTCAGAGGTTATTTATCTCCAAAACAATTTATATGCTTTCTGTTTTGGTTGGTATTAACTTTCTGTATTGCTCCCTAGAATATTAGCTCTACAATGAGTGGGAATTATGCAAATTGCTTATTTCTGTATGTTTAGTGCATATACAAGAAATTACATATTGAATAAATTTATAACTACTGGAAGTATAAGAATTGTCTAGAGAAACAGCAGAGAGAGAGAGAGAGAATGTATGTGTGTTTATGTCGAGAGACAGAGAAACAATGAGTGGTAGAGACAGAGAGAGATTGTAGGAATTGACTTTATGACAGTGAAGACCTAAAAGCACACATGCCTGAAGGCAGGAAATGATGGATGTTCCAAGCAGAAGAGTGAATTTGCTCTTACTCTGTCTTTTTGTTCTAGTCAACCTCCAGACAAAACTGAATAATGCTCTGTCTTATAGCTGACGACAGATCTTCTTTACTCAGTTCACCAAGTCAAATGCTAATCTCTTCGAGCACACCCATACAGACACCCCGAAATAATATTTTAGCATATATCTGGGCATCCAGTAGCACAGTCAAGTTGATGCCTAAGGTTAATCATCATAAAGTAACAATAAAATGCCATTAGAAAACAAAAGCTTAGATAATTCTTGTCCATCAGATGAGAAAGGCTTCATGGAGGATGCAATATGACTTTAAAAGAAAGTCGATATTTTCCAAAAGAAAGTAGGTATTTCCAAGTGAGGCAAACATGTTACTCATAAAAGTAGTGCATCAGAATGCTTTTGACAAACCAGTAGTAGGAAAACTGATTGCAAATGACTTAGTGATGAAACGTATTTATTCATGGAACCAGCGGTCGTGAAGCCAGGTGGCCTGCATGCTTGCCATCATCCAATGGCACTGTCTTCTTGCTCTATGAAACTGCATTTCTGGATTAGCTCTGTCCTTAGCCTGAATCCCCTCATAGGAGCAACAGGGCTATGGTGGTTCCAATATTTAAGCCCTCCTACTATAACAGCCAGAGAAAAAGAGAGCGCTCAGATTTTTCTGTGATTCCCAACGCTGCTCCTAAATCAATTGGCCTATTGTATACGCAACAGGCCAACTGATGTTAACTTGATTTACATGAATACATCATTATGAAGTAGAAACAGATTGCATGTTTGGATTAAACTAATCAAGGCCACTTGGGATTTGAAGGCAAGGCCATTTCCCTCTAACCCACTGTTTACTATCCAATGAGGTTGAAAGTTAGATGGACAAGCTACTGTAAAATCCATACATGTGGATTATGTGTTTCCAGAAGGAAGCTAAAACCACAAAAATAATTGATTATGGCAAGGGTAATTTGAGACCAGATTAGGTAGGACCTTGCATAAACAGATAAAAATTGGACTTTATGCATTAGGGAGATGCTAAAAAGCTGTAAAAATTCTTTTTAAGCAAAAAAAAATATATCACAGAAAACAAACAAGATTGGTACATATGTCTTGGATATTTTAGCAACCTAAACATAATTCTTAAAACATGTGTGGGAAAATGAATGCACCTTGAGACCATAATGTTAAATAAAGTATATCAGGCACATAAGCTTAAACACTGCATGACTTTTCTTGTATGAAAAATTTAATACATAAAGTATGAAGTGAAAGATAATAGGAAAAAAGAGAAAACAGTTACTATATTCTAAGTATGTTTCTACTGTCAGTTTCTGGTTTCATTCCAATATATGTATGACAGACAACTTTGCAGGAATTTCATTTCTTTGGATATGTTAAGGTATTTATTGAAAAAATCTGGAACAACATAAAAACTAGACTGGAAAAACTAAAGAAACAAAAATAATCTAGGTTTTTATCATAATATTCCAGGATAGTTTGGAATAAGGCCAAAGAGAGAAAAGCTGAATTGGGCAGACATTGAAATTAAGTAGGTAGATCTCCGGTGAATGCACAAAGAAAAGAGACAAGTGACTCTGATGTTTGTAAGTTGGAGGTCAAAAATATACAATTGTTTTCAACAGGGAGAGAGAAAATGAGACAGGGAGGGGAGGAATGGAAAGGAGAGAGACGGAGGGAGAATGTGAATGTTGTATGGAATACCAAATTAGGAAAGAGTAGAACTAATTCTCTCTCCGAGACAGGATGTATGGTAGAACTTTGCATTTTGTTAGCTAGGCATTCAGTTTTCCTTCTTTATGGCATTATAATTACCTCTCTGATAATTCTGGGGAGGTATTGCTTCTCTGTTGGTTAGAGCCTGATGGGTCAGTAACTGAAGATCTTGCTTCTACTTAGCCAAGATGCAATTTCTAGAACCCAAGTTAATTCACAGCATGCTCTCCCCTTTGAAATTAAAGTGTGGGCAGAGTGACAAGAGACTGGAAATAGATGGACTCATCAAGGAACTAAGGCCTGGAACACCAAGTTGTTTTTGCTACTAAATAAACTATTTTCTTATTCCCATGAAGTTTACTTGTTTTTCTTAGCATTTCAAGGCTACATCTCCTGGTTTCTTGATACTGAAATCTATATATATCCTTCTGACAAATTCTATTTTCTGTGGAAGAGTCTATTTGTGTCACTTGGATTCAAAAGACTGACACAGAAAGGAGAGAAAAATATGATCTTTGAAAGAATGTTGTGCTTTAAAGAATAGATACTGAAGATGTTCTTACAAGACATAGGATTCTAGGATACATATAAACTAGTTTACCATTATGGATGAATCAGAGATTTGAGATTATCTTTAAATGCTTCTGAGAATGGGTTGAAAACCAGTAAGAATGACGAAAAGAATTAGAAATCTGATTAAGGCTGAAAAATATAAATGTTGGTGTCTCTCAACCAACATAATTATATAAATTTCTTTAACAGAAATTCAGAAAGCATGAAAGTAATTGAAAAAAGAAAATTTCTAGACAACGAAAATCAGATTTAGATATTAATGGAGGCTATACAAATCAGTCAATAAAGAATGAAGTGGATTGTGAAAATATATTTGATATGATTAGCTCCAGCATTCTGCATAGATATCTAGATGTTATATATGAGGGTAGATGGAATCAGTAAGAGAGACTAACTCTAAATGCTGTAGAATCTCAATTCCAGAGATTGAGAAAATGCCAAAAACATGGAAAATAATGATAAGTTCAGGAATAAGGGGGAAATGGAACAGACTGATATTAAGTGAAATAAATTGAACATGCAAGTTTAAATACCACATGGTTGCTCTTCTATGAAAAACAGATTGAGATGCAGAGTGATCTAGCCAGCTTGGAGGATTAAGACAAAGACCATATTTGTTGAAAGCAGATTTGATAATAATTAAATGAAATTAAGACCAGAAAGTAATGATAAATGAATTGTAGAATAGGGAAGAGTAGAATAAAAGCAAAAACCAAATGACTAATTTGATATAGGAGAAGTGGAGAAATAGAAGAACTCATTCAAAAAGACAAATTTCAGGATTGAAGACAGAGGGATAAATGGCCATATAAGCAGGTTAGAAGGCAAGGTTACTACTGTAGTTAGAGGTTTTGAGGAAAACAGTTAGAATCAGGACAATGAATTTATTTTATGATAGTCACCCAGAGTGTAACACAAGAAAGTGCAGGAAATCTGTCACAACACTTAAGACATAGAGTATTCTGCCAAGGTCCTGGATCCCACAGCAATGTCTTACATGAGTCCAGATGAAAACCTAGAGCCTGTGACAATACCTCTCACGAGTCCAACTGGAGGTCTAGAGCCTGCAAAAAGGACTCACACCAATCTCTTTTAGAGATCCGTGCTGGAAAGGCCCAAGGTCAGCGATGGAAGCTAGAAAGTCTACACCAGTGGGGTGGAGGAGCTGTGCTGGTATTTTAAGGGTTCTACCCTGGAACTGAGAAGTCACACTCGTGGTGTGAATGTTGTATGGAATACCAAATTAGGAAAGAGTAGAACTAATTCTCTCTCCGAGACAGGATGTATGGTAGAACTTTGCATTTTGTTAGCTAGGCATTCAGTTTTCCTTCTTTATGGCATTATAATTACCTCTCTGATATAAAGATAATCTCAAATCTCTGATTCATCCATAATGGTAAACTAGTTTATATGTATCCTAGAATCCTATGTCTTGTAAGAACATCTTCAGTATCTATTCTTTAAAGCACAACATTCTTTCAAAGATCATATTTTTCTCTCCTTTCTGTGTCAGTCTTTTGGATCCAATTGACACAAATAGACTCTTCCACAGAAAATAGAATTTGTCAGAAGGATATATATAGATTTCAGTATCAAGAAACCAGGAGATGTAGCCTTGAAATGCTAAGAAAAACAAGTAAACTTCATGGGAATAAGAAAATAGTTTATTTAGTAGCAAAAACAACTTGGTGTTCCAGGCCTTAGTTCCTTGATGAGTCCATCTATTTCCAGGGCTGTCCTGAAAAGCACAACAAGCATCCTCAGTGACATGGAGGTCCTGAGCTCCTCCACTAATAAGAACAGTAGAGTACATGCCAGGAAGCCAACATGACGAGTTTCTCCTGGAGATTAAATGGCACAAGTCTTCCCCTCCAGAGCCAGGAAGTGATGCTCAGTGTAAGGACCAGAGCTCCCCCAAAGTGAACCACAGCCACTCTCACCAACAAGGTCCCGAGCTCCTCAGATGACAACGGTCAAACTTACACTGCGGAAGCTAGTCATGATGAGCTCCTCCAGGAGAACCAAGGGCTCAAAACAGCTACATGTAGGAGAACCCAAAATGCCTCAGTCTGCTCTTCTTCTTCAAGTCTCTGTGCTGGAAACTTTCCTCAGGTGGACCATCTATGCTCAGTACCATGCTGATTTAATTCATCTGGTGTTAATCTGACTATCCATTTTTAATCCTTAACAGTTATTACTGTAATCCGATCAACAAAATGGATATAGAATAAGTGCTGAACAAAGAAATTAATTATGGTTATTTGAATTTTTCAAAAGAAAAGATCAAGAGTCAACATTTTTAGTGAAAAAAAGTTTCTGGAAGATGCATCCACGATGAAGAGACAGATCGAGAATTGAGAGCTAAGAGGGGAAGAACTGAAACATTGATTAAACTAAGAATCCTGATTTTGTAGCAACTGTGTTTTTCTTGCTCTATCTTTTCTTTCCTTTACTGGATTTCTAGATCAGCTGTACCTTCTTGAAAAAATTTCCCTAAAGAGACTCATCACCATCATGAGAAACAAGCTCACTTTCCAAGACAGGCTCTTTCCACAAGGATGAATTTTGTCATTGCAAGTTCTCATCAAAAGACTCAGGAGAAGGAGAAGGAGCATGTTGAGTTCCTTGTCCTGAGGAACAGTGACAGAAAGGAAGGTACTGGAATCCTAGACAGATGGAACTGAGGTGCTTGACAGCTACGCGATAGGGACAGGTGTCTTGGATGGTATATGTAAGACACATTTCATGGAGGAAAAGATGCTTCAGAAAAATAGCTTTTAAAGATGATTCATACTAATAAGGAACATGGACTTTGGTATAAAAGAACTCAATTAAAATATCGTCTCATATTTAGTGTGACTTCAAGCAGCTTTCTTACCTCTCTGAGTCTGTTTCATCCTCTTTTGAATTATTAATAATATTTTATTGCATAATATACATACATTAAATGAAACCAATAATTATTGTGTCACCTAAACAGGGCCATTCTTTGTACAAACTGTCAAATATACAGTAAGTACCTGTTAAATGATAGTTTAAAACAAATTCGAAACAGATCTACATAGTTTTGGGTTTCAGATTCCTATTTCAGATTCCTCACCATCTAATTTATTTTAATTATTCATCTTATTTATTATTTATTTTGTTGTAATTCTGTTATTTTTTTAACCTGACATATTTGGCTTACAGCTATATTTTCCATCATTTTATTTTTATTGTAGTATCTGTATCATGGTATAAAAAGTATTAGAGTCATAATTTTTGCCTTGATGGTGTAAATTCAGTAGATTTTATGTACTCAGTGAAAATTCAAAAAGTAGTGTACCCTTATTCTCAGTTTTCTGATCATGTCCTATCATACTAAGCCTGATATTGGAAACCCTCACCATGGAACACAAGACACCCTTCATCAGGTTCTGATTATCTTTAATGTAATTTTCTTCCATTCACTCTTCCTCTCCTCTCCTTCTCCCAACTAACCTAGTTCTAGGTCCTTCATGCTTCTAGAATATTCCAAGTGCATTCTCATCCCAGGATATTTGAACTTGTTCTTTCCTTCTAAAAAGCTCATTCCCAGACAATATGGCATGCCAAAAGACCTTCACTGATCAACCCATAAAATGGAGTACACCTACCTTACCATTCATATAATTTCTGACTTTTCCCCCTTGCAATATTTATTATTTACATAAACTGTTACAGATGTGTGTGTGTGTGTGTGTGTGTGTTGCCTGGTATCAAACTTAGGGCCCCACTACTATGCAGCAAGAACTCTACCACTGAGCCATACCTCCAAACCCATGAGCTGTTTATTTCCTTTTATTTATTTATAGCATTTTCACTAAGCACCACAGAAGTTGTGAATTAGTTGTATCACAATGACTAAAAGAGTCATTTTTTCATTCAGTTAAAGTTCACCCGAAAAGTTTAAGATAGTTACATGATTTATAGAGACAAAATTATTTTGTCAGCAATGTGTATTTTACTGGTTTCCCTGGAAGTTACTCTTTATTGAGTAGTCACCAGGAATTTTCATCACAAGTTTTAACACCTTAATGAACATGAAGGGCTCTGCTGTAAGGCTTCTCTTGGCTTTTCGCAGGTCTTAATAGGATTTAGAAAAATGGGCAGCCTTCACAGACACCAGGCAAGATGACTGCAGGTTCTCCTTTCTCAGTCAGTGGGCAAACTACTCATTTCAATATTTCCAGAACAGAGAAAGACCTAGGACTTCAGAAAAACCTAATAAAGACTTTTGCATTGCATTACACAAACTTTGTCAATAATGTAGATTTATCAACAGTATTAGTCCAGACTCATTCACTTCTGATGTATTTTTTTTCCATTTTACAATTTCCTTTTTTGTCTATTATGAATTTTAATGAATAATCTTTCTCCCCTTATAAAAATAAATCAACTCGGTGCAAAGAAAACTTTAACCTTACTTTAAAAAGAGGACTATGGGTTTTTCTGCTTTTTATCTACTTTCCAAGAAATGACTATCTCCCCAAAGATGATACTTCTGAGTTTTGAGTGTTTAGAGTTGGCATTTGATTGGCTGTTCAAATCACCTAGAATGAATGGCTGGAACCATTGTGCAGGCAGACTTTTTTGGAAATTTCTTCAAGCCAACTCTTTAACATTTTTCATGATTGTGCACAAATGTTCTAAGGGCCCAACATCTACTATTGTATTTCAGGAGCTAGACTCCTGGGAGATGGTAAAATTGTCAGGAGCAAGAGTAGTAGTCACACTGGTTCCTTGAGGAAGGACCTCAATAACTAAATTGTTTGTTAATGACCCAGGAGGCAGTCCTTTTTCCCTTTCCTATAACAACAGCACCCACGCCTGGTGATCCTCTCTGTACTTAGAAGAGCTGACATCAGAAGAAAAGCCAACTGCCTATTTTCTTGGTAGACTAATCAGTAACCTTCCTCCCAGCTCTCCCAAGATTTAGCTTAGGTTCCTTGAAGGAGTCTAATCTGGTCTTGGTTGATGCAGTCTTCTTGGCAATGATTGGCAGGTCATGAATGACAAAGTACACCTAATTTACTTGTTGTTTTACAAGGTGCTGAGAATGTCCTACAATTTCAAGGCCTGTGATATCTGTGGCCCCTTTGGCATTACATGTGGGCATTAGTACAGCAGCAGTTCTACTTAGGATCACCATATTGAATGTAACTTCCTGATAGGCCAGCTCTACCTCTTCCATAGAGACCAGCATTTTTACCTCATCCTTGCCTCTTCTTTTTAGGATTGCCTAGCCACTGATGGGCATTGACAGCAGCTTGGGTTTCTAAGGGTTTAGTTAACCTGAGCACATACCCCACAACTGCACTGTTAGGTTTTATGAAATCGTTTGGCCGACGCCTCTCAGTGGCAGCTCCACCAATGGTAATCTAAAGTCAGTCAAGTGTTGATCATCACTTGTCCGGCAGACACTGCAGTCCCAACTTCCTCAGCAGCATCCTGAAAGCTTTTGATCATGCGTAGTGTTGCTTTTTCTGTTTTTTTCTTGCTCATAAACTAGCTGACCCTGAGCAACATTAACATGTGAATATGTAATTGTTGTCTGTGGCATAACGGTCACTCAGCACATTGGCATAAGCTATGTGCACCATCGCACCATCTTGCAGTCATCTTTCACCAAAGGGTATAAGAAGTTGGTGGTCTGCAACAGTGGCAGACCCCTGTGCCTCAAAGGGGTGATGCAATAGCCCATCCCAGGGCCTTAGGCCTGGGAAGTTGGGTCAGGCTGGTTTGGCTGACAGGTTCACTGGCTGTCTCCTTCCGACCTCCACTCCAGGCCAGTTCTGTCCCAGGCTGCTCTTCCGGCATGTTAGCCTCACAAAGAGTTTGAACAGTTTCTTCCGGGAGTTCTTAGAGCCCCGTACTGTATGCTGGGGAAGCTTGTCAGTGGCCGTCTGGGTCTGAATCCCAATGCCAGTGTCTCAAAGGGCCTGTGGCTTAGAAGTCAGGGCCCAAGACCAAGTGTGCAGGGCAGGAAGAGCCTTTCTGCTGCCATGCCACCATGCAGCAGCTGGTGCCCACTGCTGTCCCTCAAGAGAGGAGGGAAGAGGGAAAGAGAGAAGCATTACTTCTATTTCTATTCAAGTCAGTAGGAAGTAAAAGTCAGACATTACCCCTGGGGATTCTCCTATGCCACACCACTCCACACAACCTTCCTCTGAAGATTAAATTTAAGTGACCAGTTTCCCAGCACAACACTCAGTTTTGGAATGTTACTCTCACATGCTAATGATTATAGAATACTTCCCATGCCACTAATCCTCAGGGAGGTTTTGCTAGCATGTAACAATTTTCCTCTGCAAAAATTTAGAAGTACTCTAAACTCGAGCTGAATGGACATCACAGACTTTGAAAAACAAAACTGGGACACTTCCCAGATACTAGTTAACAAAGCATTATCATTACAATAAAGAACTAAATTATAGCTCTCAGAATCACTACTAGCTAGCACTGATTCCACAATTATGTGCAAAGCATTAGGCTGAATAATTTTATGTTTTATTACAGTATCCAAAAAAACTGTAAAGGACAGTCACTGTTATCTGTTTCATAGATGAGGTACAGGGAAGTCAAGTTCTTGCTTGAATTCCTGTAACTAACTTATAAGTGAATGTACTGTGCTGAATAGAATACTCCCAAGTTCATGTCTCCTTGGAACCTCAGGATATAGCAATTGTACCCTCTGTACTGACCTAATTATTTGAAAGGAAGTCATACTAAATACTGAGAGTAAACCCAATGACTAGCATCCTTATAAGAGATTGGGTGAAGACACAAAAGTGCATGTGATGACCATTCATGGACTGCAGGGAAGAGAACAAGAAGTCATCCAGAGGCGAGCCCTCTCTGCAAGTCAGCGCCATATGCAGGCTGGGAAACAAGAAGAGCCAACACCATCTCACTCCCCCACCCCCACCATAAGTGTCTGACTGATCCAGAGAAACACAGGCTGAATGGATAGCTACTGAGATAAAATACAATTTAATTTTCATAGTGTTTAGTGTTTTACTGACTTTGTGAGTCTAAAGCTGGTAGTCTGAACATCTATTCGAGAATAAAAATATGCAATGCAGCATCTCTAGGAAACCTCCTGAAGGTGGTAGCCATTATTAATTCCTGATCATCTTGTTTTGAAGTCCCATATCATTTTCATCATTTCATTGGGTTGGGTTTTATTCTGTTTTGCTTGATTTTATTATATCTAATGGCATGGGCAGCTATTTCAAAGATAACAAGATATATTATGGTAGCCATTTTGGATTTGCTATTATCTTGTTTTGAAGTCCTGTATTGCATTCATTGTTTTGTTTTTATTGGTTCTATTCTGTTCTGTTTTGTTTGAATTTTGCTACATCTGAATGTATCTGCAGATATTGTGAAGACAACAAGAGGTACTATGGTAACCATTGTTGATTTCCTATTATTTTGAAGTCCTGTGTCATACGGGTTTGTTTTGATTGGCTTTATTCTGTTTATTTTGCTTGATTTTATTCTCTTTAAAATAAAAATTTAAAAAGTGCATGTGACAATGGAGGTAGAGATTAGAGTGATACAATTATAAACCAAGGAATACTAAAGCTACCATGAGCAAGGAGAGAGGTATGGGACAAATTCTCCATCAGGACCACCAGAAGCAACTGACCAGGTGACACCTTGATTTCGCATTTCTGACCTTCATCACTCTAAGAGAATACATTTCTACTGTTTTAAGTCACCCAGTGCATGATGACTTAAAAGTAAATAGCAGTTCTTGGGGAAGACAAGTTAAACTTTCAGTCATTTTACCGCATTAGTCTCAGAGTGTCTGCTGTATGTCTCCATCATAGCAGTACCTGTCCTTAACAACAGTTGTCTGACTATGTTTAGGCATATGTCTTTTAAGATTTTATTTTACTTTAATTTTTTAACCAAGGTATAGTTGATGAAATTTCATATCAGTCATCCTTTGGGGTGTTCAGGGGGTTATTTCTAGGAACTCCCACATACAGTTTTCTTCACTGTTGTTGATATTAAGCATTTACTTATTATGTGGAAGGAGCTGGAAAACTTGGAAGCAAGAATTTAACATGCACTGAGATTGCCATTAAAAAATAATGACTTTGGAAACATCTGTAGAGTTGACCAGGTGGATACTTACAGAAAAATAAACAAGGACTCATCCACATTCCATGAGGTTGAGGCAAGCCAGCTCCACAGGGACAGAAGCTTCTGAGCTCCACACTCTCCCTTCAGTGCATAGGCACAATGTTGGATCAACCATGGAGAAATGCGATTGGTCAGAAAGTGTGCCATCTACTGGTAATACTGAGAACGACCCAGCAAGCCTGCTTGTTCACATTCTTATTGGCCTTTGGGGAAGCATGCATTCCTGTAGGGTATGGGGCAGGATCTTTTCTGAAGTGAAGGTTTTATGAGCTACCATCTGACAGAGGAAATCAAGGCATGCCTTTACAGCTAGCTCAAAACAGAAAGATATGAAAAAATGAAGTTACAATGCATAGATTCTTGGCCTTGTAAGCCATGGGTCAGAAATTTGATGTTAGATGTTGTAACAGTAATGCTATAATAAGAAAACATGCTCAGGGTAGTCTTCAAATTTAAACATACTGATTCCTCAGCATGCTTTCACTAAGTTATTTGAGGCTAGAGACCAGGAGGAAGAGGAAGATGTCTCCTATGACTCTACATAAAGAAGGCACTTTCATACACTGAGTCTTTGGCCATGTCATTGTGGGGAAAAGAGTTCCTCTGTCACAAGGACTCAGATTTTAGAACTCGGTTGAAATCTTGGCTCTGTCACCTAGCAGCTGTATAATCTTGGAAAAGTTACCAAAGGTTACTTCTTGATCTAAGAAATGGGGTTCAAATAGCCAAGGACACAGGCAACTTTCTCAGAATCTATTATGGACTGAATGTTTGTGTTGCCCTAAAACTCATGTGCTGAATGCCTAATCCCTAGTGTGATAGCACTTGAAGTAAGGCCTTAGGGAGGTGTGAGTGTGGTGGTGGGGGGATGACTCCTCTGATGGGATCTATACCTTTGTTCTCACTAAGAACCTGACCGTACTGGCCACCTGATCTCAGCCTTCCAGCTTCCAGAATCATAAATATCAGTGATCGGTGTGTAACTCGCCCAGTCCATTGTATTTTTTAAAATTTTTTAATTTTATTTGAAAAGGGAGTAAAATTAAACACAACAAAACAGAACAGAATGGGACATAAGAAAGCATAAATTTCAAAGCTAGACAACCAGAGATCTTCACTATCTGTCATATTGTCTCTTGTTTTCTTCCAAATGGTTGTCCTTATCTTTACATATGGGGAGCTCATATTAAATAACATAGGCAATCTTTTCACAAGATGTGTAGTTCACTGGCTCCCACTTGCTAGGCAGGGGGGAGGGGGAAGGGGGACACGGGATGGGGGACAGGACAACATGAGATGTCTGATTCTCAGGCCACATACAGGCAGGATCACAGTCGCCCCCCAGAGATGGGAAGAGTTCCTTGTTCTCCTGGCACCCCGAGTCAACTGGACAGTGCAGGTCCCAATGCACCAGGGTCTCTCTCCTTCAGGCCCTCGAAAGTCTGCCACACTCTCAGCTGCCCCCAGGGAGGGGAGGAGCTCCTTGTTCTCTCGGCACCTGGAGTCAACTGCACTTTGCAAGTCCCAACGTGCCAGGGTCTCTCCTTCAGGCTGCAAAAGTCGGTCACACTCTCAGCTGTCCCCCAGAGAGGGGAGGAGCTCCTTGTTCTCTGGCACCCCAAGTCAACCGCCCTGTGCAGGTCCTGACGTGCCAGGGTCTTTCCCCTGCAGGCCCCCTAAAGTCCGCCATACTCACCTGCTACTTCTTTCTGGTGAATTGGCCATTCCATTTCCAAAGTTCTGAAATGGCCAACAGACCACAGGAAGAATTCTCTTTAGGCTCCTTTTTGAAACCAGCAGCTACAGCAGTCTGCTGGCCCTGCTTCAGGGCCACTCCACTGTATTTTTTATGGCAGGTGGAGCTAAGACACTCTTCTATGCTTTGCCTCTAGTGAATGCTTTGATGTAGTGTGAACCAAGGCTGGCAAAACCTTTTCTCAAAAGCTTTTTCTATTTTTTCTTTATCACTTTCTTTGTAAATGGCCCATTTTGCTTTCACTGTGGCAGTTCTTGGCATTTATTGTTCTCAGCTTTGGAACCTTGGCCTGAACTCTTCTTATATTTTGATATCTTGTTGCCTTTCACCAGATGATGTTTCTATGATTCAAAATGCCTTTCTTTTGCGTTTTGATTGCAGAATGAAAGTTGAAATTCAACTGAAATCAATGTAACTTCTAGAACCCAAAGAATGCACTTCAAGAAAGTATCCATCCAGACCTAATCTTGTCATTTAGTTTTTTCAAAAGGAAAGGAAACACACGAGAATTTTTCTTCACTGAAGTTTCCAAAGGAAGTTTTACTGCTCGAAGCTGACAAGTAGACTCTTGTGCAGCCATGGATTGCTTTAAAATCCACTGGATTAAAGCAATTCTTGATAAAGTCACTTTTTCAGATGCATAGAATTTGTTATTTTTCATGTAATAATCTGCCATTTTCAAAATACATGTCAGCTAGAATAATAAGGCTTATATTTTTAATAGTACATAGATTCAGGATTTACAGAAGTGAATTGCTAACAAAAACAGATGATTCATGTTTAATACAAATGTATAACATCATCCAACTGAGAGAAAAAAATTCCTTGAAAGGCTCATATGTTCAAAATTGAAGTTAAGTGACACTGCAGCTGTACTTTAAAATATGTAACATGAGGTTTCATGCATAAGGGAGTACTGAAGAAGTGTTTAAACTAATTATTATTGATAGAAGCTTAAAAGACAGTGCTGACAGGCACTAAGAATTAGGGAATGGCTGTCATCCAGGACGTGAGGTTTCAATGTTGTGTCTTGAAGCAGAATTTGATGCTAACAAAAGTAATTGCTGAAGCAAAATTATATCCCTTAAATACAGCTTTCCTATGGAACTCATACTGCAAAATTGGAGCTCATTCCTTTAGGCAAGAGAAACCTGTCAAAATTAAATGTATTCATAAAACCGCTGAAATACGCAGCCTAGGGTTAGAGAAAAAAATTTTTGGTCCCATGATAGAACTCAAAATGAGACACTTACTCTGAAATAAAAATAAATTTAATCAAGTTATCACTATCAGGTGAGATGAAGGTAGCTAAGCAGCACAGAATTGTTTGATAGTAGCAAACTCAAATCCTTTCTAACTAGTTCAAATTTCAAATCTTCCCTTTCTTTCCTCCAAATATCCTGCAGTATAATCATCCCATTTGTTCTTACTTCCTCCGTTTTGGCACTCTGTCTTTCCAGCATCTCAAATCTTAGCTTTCTGCCTCAAATTATGTTTTCTGAGAGTCTTGTTAAGAATCAGTTATGTTTATCTGATAAATAATTTCATGTTAAACTATTAATGGTTAATAATTTTATGCCAAGACCTTAATAGCGGTATTACAATTATTTAGAGCTTTATGTCATTTTACACTATCTGGCATACTTGTGGGTTTTTGTTTTTGTTTTTCTAGTTTAAGTGCCTTCTATGAAGATTAGACTAGATAATAAAGATTTCAGTCACTTGCCTACCATGCAAGGTGGAAAGGAAGACTTTTTGGAGAAATGGACCTTTGGGCAGGAGGCATAGCTCTGCTGGTGAGACCTGAGTGATCAGCAGTAGGAAGTGAGGTGCTGAGAGCATGGACTAGAGTTAGAAGTCTTAAGCCCAAGACCACACTCTGCTCCTCACTTGTTGCACAATGTAGAAATCACTTCTTTCCGTGTCTGATAGGATAATAAAGCGCCTACTTCCTGATTATATAAAGTAATCCAATGATGCCTCACACATTTTGAGCATGCGCTGTGTTATTATCAAATACAGAAATGCTATGGAAAGGGCCTAGAACAGAAAACAAGTGCACAAGAAAAATTATTGAGCTCCTCCTTTGTGTTTCTCTTTACTTGTAGGCTTGTACATATTGTATTGCTTCCCAATTAAAGATATTTAGTGAGAAATTAGATTTAGTATCAGATATCTTGATATTTTTAAAACCATTTTACTTAGTCAAATAGTTTCAGGATGTTCAGCGCATACTGGGCCCGATGCATGTCACTGGAGGGTTTCACGGCAGCAATAGGAAACGTGCTAAAGAGAAAAGGGGAGAAGGAGATGATAAAGTTATAAATACAAGAAAAATAGTGGGACAATAAGAGGCTCAGAAGATAAAGAATTTGGAAATTCATATGGCCCAATGAATTCTATTTAAAACAGTAAAAATCAGTAAATCACCAAGAAGATTATACACCGTGACCAAGCGGGATTCATCTCAGGAATGAAGGGATGGTTCAACATGCGCAAATCAATAAATGTAATTCACCATATCAATAAAGCCAAGAGTAAGAACCATATGATCATCTCTATAGATGCAGAAAAACCTTTTGATAAGGTCCAACACTCATTCATGATAAGAACCTTACAGAGAATTGGAATAGAAGGTCTTTACCTCAATACGATAAAGGCCATCTATGACAAACCAACAGCCAGCATCATATTAAATGGTCAAAAACTGAAAGCCTTTACCTTAAAATCAGGTACAAGACAAGAATGTCTCCTGTCACCCCTCCTATTCAACATAGTACTGGAAATACTAGCCAGAGCAATAAGACAGGAGAGAGAAATAAAAGGAGTAAAGATAGGAAAAGAGGAAGTTAAATTACCATTATTTGCAGATGACATGATACTTTACATAGAAGACCCCCAAAACTCTATTGAAAGACTCCTAGATATAATAAATAAATTCAGCATATAGCTGGATACAAAGTCAATACTGAAAAATTGATAGCATTTCTATACACTAACAACAAAAGTACTGATAGAGAAATAAGAGAAGCCACACCCTTCACACTAGCATCCAAAAAAATGAAATACTTAGGAATTAATCTCACGAAAGAAGTAAAAGACCTATACAGAGAAAATTATAATACCCTGAAAAAGGAAATCAAAGAAGACCTCAGAAAATGGAAAGACATCCCCTCTTCATGGATAGAAAAAACAAACATTGTGAAAATGGCCATTCTCCCAAAATTACTATATGGATTCAATGCAATCCCAATGAAAATACCACTAACATACCTCATAGATCTAGAGAAATCACTCCTAAAATTCATCTGGAAGCAGAAGAGACCTAGAATAGCAAAGGCAATTTTAAGCAACAAAGGCAAGGCAGGAGGCATCACAATCCCTAACTTGAAATTATACTACAGAGCTACAGTAATACAATCAACATGGTACTGGAATAAAAACAGACCTGAAGATCACTGGAATAGATTGGAAGATACAACCACAACCACAAACACACTCAACCACCTTATCTTTGATAAAGGGGCCAAACATGCTCGCTGGAAGAATGACAGTCTCTTCAACAAATGGTGCTGGAAAAACTGACTATCCATATGCAGAAGACTAAAACTAGACCCATGCTGATCACCATGTACTAAACTAAAATCGAAATGGATCAAAGATCTAAATATTAAAGCAGAAACACTAAATCTGCTGGAAGACAAAGTTGGTAAAAATCTCAAATATATAGGGGTAGGAAGAGAATTCATGAACAAGAATCAAACTACATGGGAAATACTTCCCAGAATCAATAACTGGGACCACAACTTGTTACAGAGTTTCTGCATGTCAAAAGAGATTTCCAGCAGAGTGAAAAGAAAACCCACAAATTGGGAAAAAATCTTAATGGACTGTCCCTCAGACAAAGGACTTCTGTCTAGAATTTATAAAGAATTTTAAAACATCAGACCCTCAAAATTCAAAGACCCAATCCAAAAATGGGCATCTGAAATGAATACACAGTTCTCAGATGAAGAAATATGAATGGCAAATAAATACATGAAAAAATGTTCATCATCATTAGTCATGAGAGAAATGAAAATTAAAACCACACTGAGATTCCATCTCCCTCCAGAAAGAATGGCCAAGATAGAAAACACTACCAACAACAAGTGTTGGAGAGGCTGTGGGGAAAAAGGAACTGTTCTGCACTGTTGGTGGGAGTGTAGACTGGTGCATCCACTGTGGAAGTCAGTGTGGAGATTCCTTAAAACCTGGGTCTGGAGGTCCCATTTGACCCAGCTATTGCACTTCTAGGCATATTCCCAGAAGATCTGAAAACATCATACCACGGTGATATATGTGCACCCATGTTTATAGCAGCACAATTTGTAATAGCCAGATCTTGAAAACAACCTAAGTGCTCATCAACTGAGGAATGGATAAAAAGTTGTGGTATTTCTATACAATGGAGTACTACTTAGCTATAAAGAATGATCACATTGAGATATTTATAAATAAATGTTCATGACTTGAGACCATACTCATAAGT
>PVJX010018612.1:0-36208 GCA_004027295.1 Dolichotis patagonum
AGCTATAAAGAATGATCACATCGAGATATTTATAAATAAATGGACACGACTTGAGACCATTCTCTTAAGTGAAATAAACCAAACTCACAAGGGTAAATACCATATAATCTCCCTAATATGAGATTTGATAAGAGTATATAAGACTTTATGGTAAGCATGAGTCCCCATCTCATAGCTTCGAAGTCTTTCAAAGTTTTCAGTCATTTGTTGGAATGGTTTTATCCTGTTTTGTTTGACTATATCATACTTGATGATATGAATAGCTGTTTTGAAGAAAACAAAACATTATACAGCTATTGCTGATTTAATGTCATCCTTCTTAGAAGTCCTACCATGCTTTTTTTGTTCTACTACCATTGGTTCTATCTATCACATTATGTCTTATTGGAATTTGAATATGTGTCATAGTTCAAACAAATTTTTTTTCTTTTTTATCAAAAATGAGATATTATAGTACCCATTGATCATTTTCTGTTACTCGGTTCAGAAAGCCCTGTAATTCTTTCACTCTATGCATGGGTTTATACTATTTTGTTATGTTTGATATTATTGTGTTTGAAACTATGCTCAACTATATAGCAGAGTAAGAGATATGGTGTTAGCTACTGTTGATGTCCAGTTGACTTAATGTAAAGTACTGTGTTGTCTATGTTGTCCTGTTCTGATCTGCTCTGTACTGCCCCCTTTTGTTTTATTCTCTTTCAAATAAAACAAAATCAAGACAAAACAGCAATCTTAACAAACCAGATTCAAATAAGATCAGTCATGTTAAGACAGTGTAAATAATACAGGGCTTCAGATTAAATTAATAGGAAATTAAGGATAGTTACCATAGTATATCCTGCTATTTTGGAATAGCTGTCTGTGCCTTCAAGTAGACTACTAGTACTAGTAGACAGACTGGAGCAGAATAAAATCAAACTAAACCGAACAATAAGAATACTGTGGATTTTAAATCCTGATACACTATTAACAATGTCCTCTGCCTGCCTTTTTTAGACAATTCCTCCCCTTTCACTTTTACAGGGTGCTTTGTAGATTTTGTGTCCCACTAACTCTTTTAGTTTTTAGATTATGGGGGCAACTTGTTATCTATTTAAGTGGTTCTGAACCTTTTTACCCAAGCTTGATTTTGAGTTGTATTCCTTTACTTACAAAAGCCTCAAGGTTTTCCTTATTATAGCTGAGTAACTGGACAAAAGTGTCATGTCTTTCCAACCTACCTGCAGCTGCTGGATGAGCTGTCTCTATTTCTCTCTGGTTCTTTGTCACATAGAGCATTGTTTTCTCATCTTTGACTTTTGATTCATAAACCCACTTTCAGGCTGATTATATTCCCTATACAGAGCATCTCAATGGATCATATCTCCTGATCTCCTCTGTCTGTGTTTCTTTTTGTTAGTGTATCAAGGCCATCTCTGTTAGAGATTATAGCCAATCCTCTCTGCCTCATTTCTGCTATGCTATTTTTCTGCCATTGGTTGTCAACTTTTCTCCTTTATTCCACTGTCTCCCCTGCGTGTTGAGGCCTCTCTGCCACTGTTCCTGGAATCCTGGTGATTTTTTTCTCTCTCTCTACAATGTCCTTCAGTATTTTTTGTAGGGTTGGACTGGTGGTCACGAACTCCCTTAGTTCCTCTTTGTCATGGAAGCATCTTGTTTCTCCATTAATATTGAGAAACAGTTTTGCAGGGTACATCAATCTGGGTTGGAGGTTATTTTCTTTCAGGGCTTGGAGTATTTCACTCCAAGCTCTTCTTGATTTGATGGTTTGTGTTGAGAAGTCTGTTGTAATTTTGATGGATTTTTCTTTATAGGTGATGTTTCTTTTCTCTGATGGCTTTTAATATTCTGTTCTTGTGATGAATTTCTGGGATCTTGATTATTATATGTCTGGACGTAGATCTGTTTCGGTTGTAGCTAGCTGGAGTTCTGTATGCCTCATATATTTGAAAATCATTTCCTTTACCTATACTTGGGAAGTTTTCCTTAATTATTTCCATGAATAACCTTTGTATTTCATTTGTGTTTACCCCTGCTTCTTCACTCACATTTTTTATTCTTCAGTTATAGATCCTCTTGTCATCTTCTAGCCTTTGTATTTTTACATCTTGGTTCCTTGTTATTTTTAAGAGATCTTTTCTTTCACAATCACACATTGCAAACCTATCTTCAAGTTTTGAAAGTCTAACTTTAGTTTCTGTCAAGCAATTTTGCCAGCTTTCAATGGAGTTTTCAATTTCCTGGTAATCTCTTTGAATCTGTTTCATGTATTCCAGATTTTTGTATGTTCTTCATTGAAGGTTTCTGTCCTTCTTCTGTGTTCTCCCATTCTTCCATCTATGTCTTCTTGAGAGGTGCTTAGCATTTCTTTTATTAATCTTCTTACATCTTGCATCACTTGTCTTAATATTTCAGTTTTGAGTTTATCTGTGATGTCACAAAGATAAGTCAGCTGATGCCGTGTCTGATATTGCATGTTTGCTGCCCTCGATCTCTTCTGTATTTCCCTCTCTTGAACTTGCATTCCCTGGGTTGGCGGCTGGAGGCTTTTTCTTGTTTCTTTCTCTTGTCATGTTTCTGGTTTCTTTCAGACAGGTGTATGGTGGAGGTCTCAGGTCCTTTCTGTATTGTTTATGGTTTTTCTGAAGCATGTTGGCTAGGGGATTGCTGCCCTCTCCAGTTTGCTGTTGACCAGTGAGGTGCATGCAGGACGGTATAGGCTGGCCCCTCCTCTTTGAGCCAATCAACCTGCTAGTGCTGTCACCATGTTAGTCTGTGCCATGCAGTCGTCACTGGTTTGGGACAATTTCGTCCCTGGCTGTTGGGTCCCGACCAGGCTTGTGGCCCAGCCCAAGCAGATCCCACCAGTCCACTTTGGGGCAGGAGTGACTGACTGACGCCACTGCAGTTCTGTGTTCAGGCGTGTCCGGCCCAACTCCAGTATGTCGTCCAGCCAGCCACCCCCTTCCTCAGGACCAAATTCCAAGCACTCACCGCAGGTTAGTGCAGCTCTCCATGCTGGTTCCATTCTCCATTGTGACGCATTCTCCTGCCAAAGTCCTCGGCCTCACCACCCTCGATTTCAGTGCAACCACAACTTCAGCGCAACCACAAGTCATCTGACTCCAAGGTGCCCAGCATAGCATGGGACCGGCTCCACTGAGGGCACGTCTGCCTCCAGTCTTCCGTCCATATTTTTCCTTTCTTTCTTTCTTTCTTTTTTTTTTTTCTTTTTTTCCCCCCTAGTTTCTTCCTGGATCGTGAGAATCCCTCTGCTTTTGTCTGGTCTGCTCCATGGTGTTAAATTCTAGAGTCTGAGCTGGTTCTCTCAGAGAGGTTCTCTACCCTGTTACCTATCAATCTGCCATCTTCCTCACAGCCCTTGAGACAGGATCTTGCTACACAGTTCAGGCTGGCTCTGAGCTCCCTTTGTAGCTCGGGCTGCCCTTGAACTCACAGTGATCCTCATGCCTCTGATTCCCGAGTGCTGGGATTATAGGCATGCACCACTACATTTTACAATGTATTTTACCAGAATTTTAAAAATAAAATAAAAAGAAAGAAGACCTAAGTGTGCAAAGTTTTATTATAGATTCAAGAATCACTTACTAATGCCTCCACAAGGAGCACCATAAGTTTTATTTTTGTTGTAGATATTTTTTTCTTTAATAAATACTGTTAGACATCCTTCCTCCTGAATTCTTAGTGAGTGCTTCCCTTTGAGGACAGGGTTTGTGTTTTTGTGTCTCACACAGAAAGTTCTCAGTAGAAGTTTAATAGTTATAAAGACACAAAAAATATTGAGCGGAAAAGTGAGGAGTTGTTGAGAATGCAGTGTCATTCTCAAATTTCTGTCTTTACCCTGCCAGCCTGTAAATCATTTCTGAGCTTTAGTCTCCTCTTTATGCAGTGCAAAGTATTGTGATTTTGCTTTTGCTTTAAGGCAATTCTTTTCATGATGAATAAGAGAGAGGAGCATTAGAAATTTGGAAGAAGTAAAGAGGAGAAAGAAAAGTGAAAAGTGAATTATAGTAACTGTAGTTAGCAGTAACTGTTGAAACCTGTAAAGTATAAATTTGACAGTTCTGCAAAAAAAAGGTCCAATTAGCTGAAAGTAATGATAGTAAATGTATTACCATTATTTTTATACAATTTAAGGAAATCTATGGAAAGTTACTTGAAAATTTTACTCTCTTAAAAGAAATTAGTGAAAATTGGATTATAACTTTAAAAATTAGTGGAAATTGTGTCATAACTTTAAAAAACTAAAGACAACATACCTCATCAAAACATTAGTATTAAAGTGGCATATTTCTTATAGTAGTAACATACATTTTTTAAAACATGTTAAAAAATCTGTTTTTTTCTCTTCTGTAATTCTTCTTGTATCAATGTTTTATCCTAATTGAAGGCTTCCAAAGCAGGTGCTCTAGAGTTAGTTAATGCATCACTTTCTCATCGTCACTATAAAAAAAGAAACTTGAAATGTAAAGTAGATTGTTGGATTTTATTAAAAGGGTTATGAGACTATTACTGTCATTGTAACCATAAAACAGAAGTATTAACCAAGATATTCCTCTAAGTTTAATTTTTATAATAATAGGAAGATAAACTCTTCTATGTCAGTTTCATTTTCTCATTTTTAATTGGACAAAATTTATGTATAGAAAATATTACAAAGCAGTTTTAAAAATTCAGTGGTAATTTGCTTTTCTTAAAAATACATTTCCAGAGGAGACAAATAGTTACATCCCTTTGTTGCTTATTTATTTGTCAGGAGTTTAAAAATATCTCGTGAATATTTTACCTTTATGTTTATGTGATGGGATAATTTGGGACATCAAAAAAAAAATTAGTTGGGCTTATGATGTTATACTTGGCCACTGAGAGCAAGTAAATTCATCAGTTGACAGAGTTCAGCTGCACATGCTAATAATACAAGATCACCCATGGATCAGACAGTACCTACCAGTGTAAGACAGATTCATAGAGTTCCATTAATTTATGAATTTGTGGAATTTCACTACTTTTATTCTGTAGAATTTTTAAGTGCATGCTTCAAAATAAAACATTTGAAATGTAATTTAAAACTGATCTCGTTTTCAGTTTAGTTACTGAATGGAAGTAACTGAGGACTATAAAATAATCAAAATGACTTTACATAATGTTTTTCAATTTTTGTTTTCAAAGAAATTGGGCTTCATTTTAATGTTTCTTTTGTTCTACTTTATATTTTGTGGGTGTGAGTGCACAGTTCATCTTGGGTTCTCTCACTCTGCCAGCGTTTCTACAAGAAAGCTGCTGCGTTTGTGTTGAGAGCAGTTAGTAAGCATTCTCCCCAGCGCGCGCAGGCCATAGTTGACTGTGGAGCACTGGATGCACTGGTGATATGCTTGGAAGACTTCGACCCTGGAGTCAAGGAGGCTGCAGCCTGGGCACTTGGATGTGTTTCAAGACACAATGCAGGTAAGGGGGCATGTTGGGAAATTTAAGTAAATCCAGTTTTTAAACTGTACATGGGGTTTTAAGCATGTTTTTAAATAACGAGTGATCAGTTTTAAATGATAGCCAAGTTGTTTGGATCACATATCCACAAAATGCCTGTCTTACTCTGAGCAGAAGAAAAATTTAAAGGGAAGGAAAAGGGTGTGGCAGGCCATGGGTGTGTAGGATCAGGTCTGAGTCTCAAGACCTTGGCAGATTTGTTCAATTATAAGGATGATTATGCCATTCAGTCCTCAAACGGATCATAATGTCTGCACTTTCATGAGAGCATTCCAAGATGGTGAGAAGTCACATCACAGGAGTGAGTGAAGACTGGGACATAACTTTGTAGAAGTTATACTGAAACTTTGTAGAAGTTACACTGTAACTTTGTAGGAGTTACACTCCTATTGGACTGGGAGGAGAAGAGCCACTTTCTCCTAAGAACTGGGATCTTAGTGAAGTCATTAAGATGGGACTGGGGCTTCTTGGGAAAAGGCTGTGCTGACACATGCAGATAATAGGAAATACACGGGAAACAGTCACCCCACCATATCATACAAGTTGCTTATGAACAAATAGCATACTAAGAAAATGGAGTTCTGTTTAACAATTACAAGTAAAAAAAGAAATCAACTTTAATAATAGTCAACAAACTGCAGTTTTAAACATCAACAAGATATTTTTATTCCTCTACTTTCATGGAGTAGGAAATAAAGTAACAACACAGCCAAGTAGTTAAGGGCACTGTGGCACTAGGCAGCAGATAATTGTGAGTATAAACACTTATCACTCAGCTGCTGCATAACCTTGAATACCGCCTTTAAACTTTGTAAACCGTAACTTACTCATTTTCAAAAAAGGGTAACTAATGGTAATTACTTAAGAGATGTTTTGTAAGGATGATGAAGGTAACATTTATAAAGCCTTTAGACCAATGCTTGACATATGGTAAGTACTCAGCTGATGAAAGATTTTAGTGTGAATATTGAACGTTGAAGGGTGTATTATAACGTTTATGATGTTTAGGCATGCATCTGTAAACTAAACTACTTTTGAGGTTAAAAGACATCAAGGCAAGAGGATTGTCACTTGGAGGCCAGCATGGGCAAGACAGGGAACCTCATCTCTATAAAAAAAAAATAATAGTAATAAAATTTATGATATTGGAGGAAGAACTACAAATTTCATCACCCGTGGAAAGCAGGTTGACAAAAACTAAATGATAAAAGAGTTCATGGTTAGCCTAAAAGCCTACTTTGAAGATCAGTTTTAATAAAAGAATTCCACTGGCCACCATGATGTGAGTGGCTTTCCTCTCCCCAGACTCTTCTAAATGCCATTTCTTCCTTTAAGCCTACTGACCATGTAAGGAGTACAGCTTCTGAAAGTGAGCCAAAATAAACTTTCCTTCTTTTTAAATTGTGAGTGCTGGCTATTGTGTTCAGCAATGGAAAATTGACTAAGGAAGATTAGGTACTGGGAGTGGGGCTGTTGCTGTGACTATGTGACCATGAGGTTTAGAAACTTTTGGAAGTGGTTCATGGAATGAGTTTGGGGCAATTTGGAGATGCTGTGTTATTGAAGACATAGAATGCTATATGCCAAGATTGGTGGGAGACTAGCAAAAGCTCAGGAGGTTTCAGTTGGGAATAAGGACTCCACTGGCAGTTGGACTTGAGGCTACATGTATTGTGTACTGGCAGAAAATTTTTCTACATTTTGCTCATTTCCCAAGGCTCTACAGAACACTGAGATTAAAACTCATGGACTGATTGATCTGTTGGAAGACATTTCAAGGCAGACCAACACTCAGACTGTGGCATGGGTACTTCTGGGTGCTTTCAGCCAGGCTTATAATGAAAACCAGGAGCAACAACTCATTTTAAAAATTTACCATTTTGTCAGACAGGGAACAACTGAAAAGGTGGAGCAAAGGAGAGCAAGATTGCTAAAAATATTAGCATTAAAAAGAAGCCAGAACAATAAAAGATGTCTTGATGGCATCTCAGGAATCAGCAAGATCCCACCCTTCACAGGCTGAATATTGTAAAAATATAAAGGTAATCTCCTTTGAAAAACTTTACCTCAGCATCCCATGTTACTGCAGTTGCAGACTTGTGGAACTGTGTTTAATCAGATTGAACATTTCTGAAGAAGGTTTTGTTTTGTTTTGTTTTGTTTCTGATGAAGTGTTGTAGCTTTGAGACAATCTTTAAATGCGAAACACACTGGCCTGCTTGACTCACTTGACTTTTTTTTATTTTAAAGGGAATAAAATAGAACAACAAAATGAAGCAAAAGCAGTGATGAGACAGTAAGAAATTTACTATAGTTACTGTATTGCATATTGCTAACCTGTAAATAGTTGCCTCGGCAACCAGCTTTGGGTTTGCAAAGTCAACCAACTAATACAAGTGTTAGATTGTTTCTTTACTTTAGTTGTTACCGCCTCAACCTGTGGTTCTCCGAATCATTGGGTTGCTTCAGTGGGGGGATGGTGGGGTAGGTGGGTATTCTTCTCTCCCAGCCCACACTCTGGTTGGCACATGGGGGTTTGCATAGCTTCCTTCTTGGTTCTCCCCAGCCACCAGGACCACCACTGGCATATGGTGGGCTGTGGAGCTTCCTTCCTGGTTCTTCTTGGCTAGCATAGCAGCTGCTGGTGCACAGCAGGCTGTGTCGCTTCCTTCCTTGTTGTTCCTAGCCAGCATGGCCACGACTGGTGTCCAGGGGGCTGTGTAGCTTCCTTTTTGGTTCTCTCTGGCCTGCAGGACCACCTTTCTTATTTGACTTTTTAGAGAATCCAAAATTACTGTCTTTAAAGGCGATGTATATATGTAAACTTTCAAGCACTCAAATACTGAATCCATGTGTTGGGGTTAAATCAGTGACTTTAAAGGCTAGTGGAAGAAAACAAGGTGAAGATAATGAATATAGGGAAAAATGACATTTGTGAGTGTGAGAGAAATGTCACATGAGACTTTTTCATCATGCATAAGTTGCCTTTCCATGCTTTTCTTACTTCTACCTGTAGTTAAAAATGCTAGTTACTCAGCTCAAATTACAGCTAAGGTGGGTCACTGTTACTTGTGGTGATTGCCTCTCAGACGTGTTGATGGTAGTCAGACCCTGCAAGGACCTTCACTGATGCCTATCAGGTGTCACTGACATCCTTAGGAGTATCCTCCCCCGCTTTACCAGGAAACTATAGTAGAAGTGATGGCATGCCATTTCTGAGGGTGGGTTGTAACTCCTGGGGTCAGTCTTGGGTCCCCTTCTTTGGATTACTCTCTCTCTCTCTGTGGGAAGCCTCATCAAACGCATCCTGTTCAGAAGCCCACAAGTGTGAGGAGGAGATTCCTCCTCACACTTCCATGAGTATGCATGGAGGGGCACTAGATCAAGCTGATACCTTGACTGTGGCTGAGAAGCCTTGAGCCTGAAGCAGCCAGCTAGGCCATTACCAGACTCCTGACCTATAGAAACTGTAAAACAGTAAATGTTTGTTATACTGATAAATAGAGCCACCAAAGTGTAAAGAAATGGTTAATTTGTGACTTTCTTGTATTTTGTAATAGATTAAAATAGCTAGGTATTTAGGTCAGTTGCATAAGCGCCTACCTAGCAAGCAGGAGGTCATGAATTCTACCCCAGTACCAAAAAAACAAAACAAAACAAAAAACCTCTCATAGGGCTTAGAAACCAGAGTTACAAGCAGTGTTGTTAAATTACAATGCTGTGAAGTTAAATCAATTAGAGTCCAAGAAGCTTTTTATTTCTAATTTTCAATGTGTATGCTAATACATATTTTTGTCTCATTTTTTTTTTGGAAAGTGTCATCATTTTGACTTCTTTTTATGAGTTCTCAGAATTACTCAGTTTTGTTCCAATTCTTCTCTCCTGTGTTCCCATTATGAGCACAAATTTAGCAGAATGTCATAATATAGGTTTAGATCCACACTCCACCTCCACTGCAGGCTGTTTAGGATTTTGTCAATTTCTTGAAATTCTCTTAGGAATTTTCTTGTACAACCACCACTACAGTGTTTCTTCCCTTACAACTTGAAGAGTTAAAAATGGAAATAATACCACCTTGCCATATCCACCTATCCATAGCATATCGCCACAGGTTATTTCAAAAGGTGTAAGATTTAAACCTGAGGTTGAGAAAGGTAGGGGAGGTTACATAGCTGGCCTGCAGATGAGCTTGCAAGTCTGTGCCCTAGCTGACAAAGGCGACAGGCAGACACCCAAGAGTGACTGGTACAGGTACACCAGAGAAGCAATAATAAAGAAAGGATAAAGGTACACGAATGAAAATGAGTATCGTATTTAGAAATTACCTTCATCTTCTGATCTCCTCCCTTGGGAGGGAGGGAAACGCTTTGCCTGCTGTCTGGTCACAGCATCGATTCTGATGAACCTGTTACACTGTCAGGGTGATACCCCAGTCTTCCTGCTGTGGTCCTCTTTGAAACAAGACCCACATTGTCTTCTTATACATGTTTGGTTCCTAAGATGACATATGAACTTCTCATTGCATAACATATCTCACACTAGATTTAAAAAATAGCAACATTTACTAGTGAACACAATGTTGGCTTGCAGAAGAGAGCGACTGGCACCAGTGTTGAGCAGATCCGGCCTCTAGCAACTTTCCATTAATACTCATTTAATGAATAAATGAACAGGCTCTTTATACAATATTGAGACTTCTAAGATAGCTACAATAATTTAAGGAAAACAAATTGTGAGCACTAACCTGTTTGGTAATATTCTTGTAAAGCATGGTATTACTAATCTTTTGAAAAACTAAACATCGTTATTTCTTCACATTAAAGACTGATACATAAATAGTTATTTTAGCTTGACAAGACACTTACATATGTCTGATGCACTATAAATCTAGGAAAAGAAGAACAGAATGTAGAAAAAATTCATAGAGATGGGTACATGTGATTCAGTAAGAGAAGCCAAGGATGTAGTGAGAATAGAATCTATAACTGCACAGTGCTTAGAAGACATCTTTACACATATATTACATGGGCTGCTGCCCTATCTCCTGTCTTCTATAATGCAAAAAATGTACTACTTTTGGAACTATCATTCTTGGGCATAAGAAACATAAGGTATATTCAAAAGATATTTAGCTAACTTCAGATATGTAACATGAATAAGATAAATTTATTATTTTATATAAACATTACATTTATATAAAAGCATGTTACACAGTTGCAAATCTCAATTTTGAAAGTTTCTAATACACAATGAAAACAGCTTTTTTGTATAAAGCATTTTTAAATATTAGAAATCTTACAAAATTTAAAAATTGAGATTATTGACACAAGATTCATGTTAATTTTTACTCATAAATAGCACAAAATATTGCCTAGTGTAGTTAATAAATTTTTGGTGCTTTAGGCTTATTTATTGTAAATCATTCATAAAATACTTACCTATTAAAAAGTACAGAATTGTCAGAATTTAAACAGCTGACATCTGCTTGAATCCATTTAAAAAAAGAGAGAGTAACAAGCCATTTCAGTCTAATCTGCCTCCATTGCATTCATGTAAGTGGAGGTCCATCTATTGACTTGTGTTCTTTTCAATTCAGGATTGGCCCACATGGTTTAGAAAGACTGATTTGAAATGCAGGCGTTGAGAAGTACAGCCTCCCCATTTTCCTTTGCCATGTCTGTCAGGGTGAGGGTCAGTCACCCCTACTCACGTAATTACTTTTCTTGGACCCACAGAACTGTCACAAGCTGTGGTGGATGCTGGAGCTGTTCCTCTCTTAGTGCTCTGTATCCAGGAGCCAGAGATTGCTCTGAAAAGGATTGCGGCCTCGGCGCTCAGTGATATTTCAAAGCATTCTCCAGAGTTAGCACAGACAGTGGTGGATGCAGGAGCTATCGCTCACCTAGCCCAGATGATCCTCAACCCTGATGCTAAACTGAAGGTATTTTTTTAATTTTATTTAAAGAGAAAACAAAACAGAAAAGAGGGTAGCAACAATACAGAATTCGAAGGGAAAAAAAGAACAAAAATAAACTAAGAAATCATTACTTGGTAACATACATACTGTCATCTAGAAAAGTTGTTCAAGTTACAAAGCTAAAACATGTAAAGTAGACATTCAAACAGTGAGACTGTTAAACAGTTCTGCTCCATGATCTAACAAAAACAGTAATATAGTCATCTATCTTATACACTTAAACATACATGCAGTTATATCATTTAGAGCACTTTGTTTTCTTTTATACAGTAGCAATTACACATTTTGGGTTTTATTACTCCTATATTTCTTATTACTTTTTACACTGGAGACACAATGCAATATTTATAAATATGATTCTTATTCATTTCACTAATAAGGATAGTCTTAAGTTGTCTCCATTTCCCTATGAAGTCCTCAAGATCATCCTTCTTCATAGCTGAGTAATATTCCATTGTAGAAAAATAACACATCTTTTTCATCCACTCTGTGGTTGATGGGCATCTTGGTTGTTTCCAAGATTTAGCTATTACAAATTGTGCTACTATAAACATGTGTGCATGTATATCACTGTGATATATATATTTTCAGTTTTTCTGGGAAAATAACCAGGAGCGCAATGGCTGGATTGAATGGAGCTTCCAGTCCTAGTCTTCTGAGAATTCTCCATACTGATTTCCATTGTGGTTGCCCCAGTCTACACTCCCCTCAACAGTGGAGCAGTGTTCCTTTTTCCCAGCAGCCTCGTCAACATTTGTTATCAGTTGATTTCTTGATGGCAGCTATTCTTTCTGGAATGAGATGAAATCTCAATGTTGTTTTAACTTGCATTTCTCAAATGACCAGTGATGGTGAACATTTCTTCATGTATTTATTTGCCATTTTTATATCTTCATCTGAGAACTGTGTGTTCATCTCTGGTGCCCATTTTTGCAGAGGGTCTTTGAATTTGGACAGCTTGATGTTTTTCAATTCTTTATATGTTCTGGATATAAGTCCTTTGTCTGAAGAGTTACTGGCTAAAATTCTTTCCCATTCTGTGGGTTTTCTTTTCACTCAGTTAGTGATTTCTTTTCAAGTGCTGAAACTTTTCAATAATATGAGATCCTAGTTGTTGATTCTCTGAAACATTTACCCATGCAGTTTGCATTTTGTTCATGAATTCTCTGCCTACCCTTATATCTCCAAGACTTCTACCTACCTTAGCTTCTAGTAGATTTAGTGTTTCTGTTTTAATGTTTAGGTCTTTGATCCATTTAGACTTTAGTTTTGTGCATGGTGTTAGGCATGGATCTTGTTTCAGTCTTCTGCATGTGGAGAACCAATTTTTCCAACACCATTTATTTAAGAGGCTATCCTTCCTCCAGTGAACTTATTTAGCCCCTTTGTCAAATATCAGGTGGCTGAGTGTCTTTGTACTGATACTTGCATCTTCTAATCTGTTCCATTGATCCTTGGGTCTATTTCTTTGTCAGTACCATGCTGATTTTATCACTGTGGCTTTGTAGTACAATTTCAAGTCTGGAATTGAGATGCTTCCTGCCTTGCCATTATTGCTCAGAATTGCCTTTGCTATTCTAGGTTTCTTCTGTTTCCAAATGAATTTTAGGAGTGTTTTCTCTAGATCTGTGAGGTATGTCAATGGTATTTTGATTGGGATTGCGTTAAATCTGTATAACAGTTTTGGGAGTATTGCCATTTTCACAATGTTGATTATTCTTAGCCAAGAGCAAGGAATATCCCTCCATTTTCTAATATCCACTTCAGTCTCCTTTTCTAATGTAGTATAATTTTCAGCATATAGGTCTTTCACATTCTTAGGTTGATTCCTAAGTATTTCATTGTTTAGATGTTATTGTGAAGGGCGATATTTGCATTATTTCTCTCTCAGTGAGTTTCTTGTTTGTGTACAGGAATGCTATTGATTTTTGAGCAATGGCTTTGTAGCCAGCTACACTGCTGAATTTGTTTATTACCTAGTTGTCTTTTAATGGAGTTTTTGGGTCTTCTATATAGAGTATCATGTCATCTGCAAATAGTGATAATTTAATTTCTTCCTTTCCTATCTTTATTCCTTTTATTTCTCTCTCTTGTCTGATTGCTCTGGCTAGAGTTTCTAGAAGTATATTGAAAAGGAGTGGTGATAGTGGGCATCCTTGTCTTGTTCCTGATTTTAAAGTGAAAGCTTTCAGTTTTTGTCTGTTTAGTATAATGTTGGCTGTTGGTTTGTCATAGATGGCCTTAATAAGATGGAGGTAGACACCATGTATTCCAATTTTCTGAAGCGTTTTTATCATGAACAGGTGTTGAACCTTATCCAAAGGTTTTTTTGCATCTATTGAGATGACCATGTGGTTTTTGTTTTTGGCTCTGTTGAAGTGATCTATCACATTTATTGATTTGTGTATGTTAAACCATCCCTGCATTCCTGGAATGAACCCCACTTGGTCATGATGTTTAAAATTCTTGATGATTTGTTGCATTCTACTTGTCATTATTTTATTGAGAATCTTTGCATCAATATTCATTAGTGAGATTGGCCCATAGTTCTCCTTTTTGGTTGGGACTTTCTCTGGTTTTGGTATGAGAGTAATGCTTGCCTCCAGGAATGATTTAGGGAGGATTGCTTTCTTTTCAATTTCATTGAAGAGTTTAAGGAGTATTGGCATCAAATCTTCTCTAAATTTCTTGTAGAATTCAGCCGTGAATCCATCAGGACCTGGGCATTTCTTTGTTGGTAAGTTTTTTTTTATGACATTTCCAATTTCAATAGCTGATATTGGATTATTCAAAATTGCTATATCTTCTTTGTTGAGCTTTGGTAGTTCATATGTTTCTAGAAATCTGTTCATTTCCTCTGTGTTTTCCACTCTATGTGAGATAGTGATTTTCAAAGTAAGTATTCATGATCTTTTGAAAATCCATGAGATCTGTAGTAAATTGCCCCTTTTCAGTCCTTATTGCGTGAATTTGGGTTTTTTCTTTCTTTTTCTTGATGACGTTAGGTAGAGGTTTGTCAATTTTGTTTATTCTCTCAAAAAAACACCTTTTTGATTCATTAATTCTCTGTATTTTTTTTTTTAGTTTCAATTGCCTTGATTTCTGCTCTAATCGTTACAATATCCTCTCTTCTATGAGGTTTGGGTTTAACTTGCTCTTCTTTTTCTAGAAGTTTGAGATGAAGCATTAGGTTGTTTATTTGTGCGCGTTCTGTTTTCTTGGTATGACCATTTATTGCTATACATTTCCCTGTGAAGACTGTTTTTGTTGCATCGCACAGATTAAAATATGTTATTTCTGCATTCTCATTGCATTGTGAATATTTTAATTATGTCATTTGTATTGACTGCAGCATCTTCACTAATGCCTATTAATATTATATTGTTGCTCTTGGCATCATCTTGAACCTTTTGGATTGTCATTTTGTGCCGCTTTGTTATTTTTCAAAGTTCTATCCTTTCATGATCACTAATTGCGATCCTGTCCTCGAGGTCTGAAATGCTATCCTCAGCTTCGTTTAAACGGTTTTGCATGCTTTGAATAGAATTTTTTGTTTCTTGGATGTCTCTTTCAGTTTCCTTCATGAATTTTGCTTGTTTTCTATATTGCTCATTCAAGGTTTCAATCAGTTTCCCATGCTCCTGTACTTTTTTCTCTATTTCTTCTTTAGCTGTGCTCAGCAACTCCTTTACTAAGGTTGTTACTTCTATCTTTACATGGAAGAGTACTTCTAATTTGATTTCTTTTATGGCCTTATGGAGTTTTTTTTTATTTCATTCGCTATCTTTTGAGAGATTTCTGGTGTGTAACTTTTGGAGTTCTCTAATTCAATGTCTCCTTCCCTGCTGCTGATGAACTGGATATTTGAGATTGCATTTTGCTTTTTCATTTTGCCATGTTCTTTGGAGTTAGTGTTTGGTCCTTCAGACCTGCTAGTGTCAACTGTTGGTAGTGTGTATCTTGGTGTCCTACTGTAAGGTTGATGTTTGTCCAAGTGCTGGGTCCAACAATGAATAGGTGGGCCAGTCACCTGACTTCCTGCTTCAGGACCTGTTGGGTGAGTTCTATATTCTTCCTTGGCTGACAAGCCTAGTAGTATTGATGCAGGTCAACTTTTAGTTCCTGCTAGTACTTTATCTTCAGGTTATTCCAGGTCATCAAATCTCCCTGTCTATAGTTTTTGTGTCAGCTGAGGCCCTACTGTGTCCCTATTGTGTGCCTGTATGTCTCATAAGCCCTTTTGATATTCTTCAAGTTGGGGAGTCCTTCTCAGCACCCTCCTCACTCTGCCTGATGTTTTCTGTGTGTATAAATGGGTCACCCTCACTCTTGTTAGACTTACCAAGGTCTTACAGTACTTGGAGGGAGCTATACCACTGGCCCTATTTAGCCATTGTACATCTCTATTTTAGGGGCATACTCACAACACTCACTGAAGCCAGCTGAGATTTTGTTTTGGTGAGGCAGTCACTTAATCTACCTTCAAGCTATCACAGATAATCCGCTGTAGTCCAAGGTTCCTCAGGGAGCTGAGTTCCATGTTTGCCCTATGCACTGGGATTCTGCATGGGCAAGCGAGGTCTGGCCCAGAGGTGGATTATGGGCCGTGCTCACTGCTTGGAGTTCGCTGGACATATTCCAGTTAGGCCAGCTGGTCCCTTCGTGCGCCTTGGGGTGATATCAGACGCAGTGCATGGTCTTACTGCCTGTGCACGGAGTTCCAAGCTTGCCCTGTATGCGCTGGGTTCCTCTGCCGCAGAGCGCACAGTCAGGGTCCAGGGTTGGTTCCAGGCTCTGCTGGCTGCTTGAGATTTGCTCAATTGAAGATATTTTGCAATACAGTTGAGTGGTAAACAAACCAGACTTCCTGCAACCTAGCAAAATGGAAATGTGTACAGATTAAAATTATCTAGCTGAAAAATAGTAAGTCATTGTTGAAAACAGATTTGAGGGGCCAGGATATAGCTCAGCAGCACAGTGCCTACCTGGCAAGTGCCAGGTCCTGAGTTCAGTTTCCAGTTCAAAAAAATGAAAAAAACAGACATAAACATATTATGTCACTGACATTAATATATGAAAATAATACTATAAGTGTCTGATAATGAAGCTCTGATTGGGAAAGCTGTGCGCAATTAAAAGTAACATCAGTGTTAGCATCAAAAATTAAAATAAGGCATCAAATCTCAAGGTTGGAAGGGAACTAAAGATTTTCTGCCCTCCAACTGTAATGTTTAGGTTTCTTATGAAAATGTTCATACTTCAGTTAATAGTAATCAATTATGCTTTTGCATTCTGGTTTTTAATTATCAATTTAAAATTGATAGTGTTAACTAAGCAATGGAAAAAGTCTTTGAAATAATGTCAATATCATGTTAAAAGTATGTTTTGCTTAATCATTTTTCTATTAACTCACATGTATCATAAATTATCATAATTAAGAAATAATATTCATGCAATACTCATACCATTTGATCATCTGCAGTACAATAATTTGGGAATTAGGAAATTTTTAGAAAATGAGTATGAGACTAGGTTGTGAAGGTCTCAAACCCTGGAAATATTCTGTTTGACACCTAGTTTTTCCTTTTTACAAAAGCCTTTCAATTATGTATAAAGCTGTTTAAATCACATCTGAATTCTGTGGTAAACTAGTGAAGTCTACATTGTAATATTTTGTTTTGTTTGTTTTTGCTTAATAGCAACAGGTCCTTTCAGCTCTCAGTCAGATTGCAAAACATTCTGTGGATCTGGCAGAAATGGTTGTTGAAGCAGAGATTTTTCCCGTCGTATTTACCTGTCTGAAGGACAAAGATGAATACGTGAAGAAAAATGCTTGCACTTTAATTAGAGAGATTGCAAAACATACACCTGAGGTGAAAAAGATTTTTAAAAAGCTTCAAGATGCAACAATTCATTGTTTTAGTTTGTAAATAAAACATCAGTTTATTTTGGGGCCACAGGGATTTGGCACATGGTCTGGTTAGGTCAGGGCTTTCTCATCCTCAGTAGTAACAGCATTATGGGCTCGGTAATTGTGTGGGGAGCTGTTCCATACATTGTAGAATAGTTCTTTAGCAGCATCCCTGCTCACAGGATGCCACAGTAGCCCTCCCCAAAGAGGTGTCAATCCAAACTGTCTCCCTACATTGCAGATATGGCCTAGTGGACAACTTCCCCGCCCAATTGAGAACCACTGGGTTGTATTAATAGGGTTTGAGTTAAAGTCTCGTTTCCAATCATTTCCTGCTTTCTATTTCTAGATTGTGGAGCCTGTGGACCTCCACAATCCTTGTCATTTTATGTCACCTGGGATCAACGAGAATATTTCACCTCCATACTGAGACAGACACAGAAATCTCTGACCTAGGATGACCATTCTAGTAGCTGTTCTTTTTATTTTTTTTATTTTTATTTTTTTGTCGGTACCAGGGATCAAACTCACACCCACGCTCTTGCAAGGCAGGCGCTTATGCCGCTGAGCTAAATCCCCAGGCCCTAGTAGCTGTTCTTACACAGTGATTTCCTGCTCTGAGTTCTTATGCTAAAGGGGATAATTAGGTTAGCATATTTCCAGTCTAAACATTGTCTTTTGACATTCAGTGATTAATTTGTTTCATGTTCACGCATTGTGACTGAGGCTTTCAGTGTTTAGCCAGTTATGAACTAGCCCTAGACTTAGTGTCTAGATGAGGAATTTTGACATCTGTTATACTGGGGATAAAAGTTGTGTTACTGATGTAGTTAAAAAAAATGAACCACAAAATAAAACCTCTCACAGTGGGTATGTTGTGTGTTTGAAATGGCAGGATATTATATTCATGTTTCTTTTAATAAATATAGTAGTTTCTCTAAATGGTGGTTCCATTTTATAAGTTGTTTTTATTCTAAATAAAGCATAACCATGCTAAACTTAAGATCATGTTATGCTTTCTGTTCTTAATAATTAGCTCTATTCTTGCCTCTTAGCTTTCACAGCTGATCGTTAACACAGGAGGGGTGGCCGCAGTGACTGACTGCATTGGAACCTGCAAAGGGAACACACGGTTGCCTGGCATCATGATGCTGGGTTATGTGGCTGCTCACTCCGAGAACCTGGCCATGGCAGTGATCATTTCTAAGGTGTGTCCTTGCTTCATCTCCTAGTTACTGCAGTAAGATGTTCTAAGACAGAATCACAGATCAATGGTACTCCCCCCGAATTATAAAGTATAACTTTTTAGAGCAAAAGATGGATTAATTTTGAGTCTACTATTGTTCTTGTACTTGAAAAAAAGGTAATCCCATTAAAGATTCCAAATGTACTTTTTTAGCAAAGGAAAATGAAACTTTTTAAAATCTTAAACATTCTTATTCACAGTGGAATATCTATATCATCTGTTCGGTTAAATGTCCCTCTATTTCATGGGAAAAATCTATTCTTAGGTAAGTCAAGTTGTGAAAGTAGATAGTTAAGGTAAGTTAGTTCTAGACATTTTGGTGATTTAAGAAATGACAGCCTCTGTGATGTGCGCATTTACTGAACCACTTAGAAAAAAAGGATCAAGGCTCACACGATTTCACCTAATGTCTGAGACATGAAGGATTGTTTAATCTTGCTCTAGTTTACAACGCTTGCTGTTTTGATCACCGCTGCAGGGTGTACCCCAGCTGTCAGTCTGCCTGTCAGAAGAACCAGAGGATCACATTAAGGCTGCTGCTGCTTGGGCCTTAGGACAGATTGGGCGACACACTTCTGAACACGCACGGGCAGTTGCTGTCACAAATACTTTGCCTGTTCTGCTTTCTCTGTATATGTCAACGGAACGTTCTGAGGATCTGCAAATGAAAGTGAGGATAGTTCTGTGAAGATCTGTTAGACTTTGACTCATTTAAAAAACAAGTAATTTAAAATATTTAATTTTTCTTATGTTCAGAAATACAAATTTATTAGAAAAATTAAAGTCACCATTGTCTCTAAAACTTATTGCTCTGTGTTAAAGAGAGCTGTAGAGGTGCAGCATTGTTTGTAAAATGTCTCATTATTACATTTAGCATTCCTGTTGTCCTATGAAATAGGAATTGAATAATAGGATTTTTGACTTTACAAATTTGCTGAGACCTTTGCTTCATTGTATATTTAAAAATAAATGAGCCCAAAAGAATTTAAGGTGCTTTTCCAAGGTATAATGTAAGCAACTGGAATATGTCTAAAGCTGTATAATTTACCTCTCCTAACGCCAAGGCTGCCTGATCTTTTAATGACGTCTTGTTTTTATTCCTTAAAGTATTGCCCGGAAAAAAATTTGAAGAGACATTTCATCAAAGAAGATATAAAAATAATCACCGAAACATAAAAATATGTTCAGCATCATTGGTCACTAGTGAAATATAAAGTGAAAATACAATGGGTTGTTCACATCCCCAGGAATTTTGTTATTAATAAGACAGTAACAGCCCAGGGATTTAGCTCAGTGGCATAAGCGCCTGCCTTGCAAGCTCATGGTCATGAGTTCAATCCCCAGCACCAAAAAAATAAATAGGACAGTAACAGTTGTTGGCTACCATTTGGAGAACCTTGAACCTTCTTACATTGCTAGAGGGAATGTAAGAGGTTACAGTCATGTTGAAAACTATCTTAGCCATTTCTTAAACACATAAATTTATCATCATTGCCCAACCAGCCCACTCCGAGATATGAGAAATGAAAGTGCTCATGTTATGGCTTACATCTAGATGCCTCCCCAAAACCTCGAGCACTCATAGGTGGGCTTTTGGGTGGAGCTGGATGGGTGTGTAATACCCGATCGTGGGTATGTGAGACTAGATTAGTCCCTAATTGGTTTAGCATAGTTCCATGTGACTGAATGGATTTACTAAAAATGGAAGATCCACTGGGGTGTAAATGGCTACAACCAACAGGCTTGTAGCCTGGATGGAATAAAAAGGAAACACAGAAAAAAGCCTGCTGCTTCCTGTGTGTCTGGCCATAAGCTCTCTTCAGTCATGCCCTCTGCCATGCTGCCCTGCAATGGTACCAGCCAATTATGAACTAAAACTTCTATAAATTGTGAGCTAAAGTAAACCTTTCCTTCTTTAGCTTGTGAATGTCAAGTATTTTGTTCCAACAATGAAAAAGTACTAAGACAGCTTGTCAACACAAAGACTAGTATATAAGGCTTCATAATAGCCTTATTCATAAGAGCCCAAAGTGGAAAGAGCCCTCATGTCCGTCAGCTGATGAATGAACAAACAAATGTGGTAAATTCCAGTAATTCAATTATATTTGACAATGAAAAGAAACAGAGTGTCAATGCATGTTACAACATGGATGGAACTCACAAACATTGTACTTTGTACAAGATTCTAACCAGGAATATTCACGTATTATATGGATTGTCTAGAAAAATCAAAAGTATGACAGAAAGTAGAGTAGTGTAGCCTAGGGATTGTAGTGCTCAATGAGAGGACAGACAGGGAGTTCTGGGCATGAGGTTTTTTGGGATGATGAAAATGCTCTAAGATTAGATTGGTTTTTAAATTTTTATTTTAAAGAGAATAAAACCAAATAAAACAACAATAAAGCTCATCAGAACAGAACAATGAAGGTGATACAGGACTTCAAAACAAAATAGGAAATCAACAGTGGGTACCATAATGTCTCTTGTTTTCTACAAAATAGCTCTCTATACCATCAGACATAGTTAAATCAAAGCAGAACAAGACCAATCAAAACAAAAGAATGAGAGTGTTACACGACTTCAAAACAAAATAATAGGAAATTAACAATGGCTACCATAATACATTGCATTATCTTCAAAGTAGCTGCCCATTCCATCAGACAGAAATCCAACAGATTTGAAATCCAACAGAGCAAGACAGAATAAAAACAAATCTAACAAAACTGTGAAAACAATACAGGAATTCAAAACAAGATATTAGGAAATTGACAGTAGTTACTACCTTCCCTTTTTAGACATTTCATCTTCTATCACTTTCATAATATCTATTATACATTTTGGATCCCACTAACTCCTTCAGTTTTTTACACTAGGAGATAACATAATGTTCACACAAATGAGTCGGACCATGTCAGTCATGAGCATGATCTCAAGTTGCATTCATTTACTCACAAGAGCCTCAAGGTTACCCTTCATTATAGCAGAGTAGCTTTCCATTGTATGCACATATTGTATTTTTCTTATCCATTCTGTGGTTGGTGGGCAAGCTACCCCTTCTTTTTTCTGGTTTCCTGTTGCATGGGACATTGTTTTTTCTCTTTGACACTTATTCTATGAAGTTGCTTTTGAGTTAAGTATGTTTCTTGTATATATCGTATTGATGGATCTTGTTTCTTGATCCATTCTCCCTGTGTTTCTTTTTATTGCTGACCTGAGGCCATCTACATTAATGGTTACAACCAGCATGCACTGGCTCGTCTCTGCCATGCTACCCTCCTGTTGTTGGCCCCCACTTTCCCCCTTCATTTAATTGTCTGCCCTGTTTGGTGATCCCCCTTTGCTTCTATTCTGGAACCATGGTCATCTTTATCTTTTTAGAATATCTTTCAGCACTCTTTGTAGTGTTGTGGTTTTGTGGTCATGAATTCCTTTATTTATTCTTTATCATGGAACTATCTTTTTTTCCCCTCAGTATTGAAAGGTGGTTTTTCAGGGTATATCAGTCTGGGTTGGAAGTTGTTTTCTTTCAGGATTTGAAACACTTCACTCCAAGCTCTTCTTGACCTGATGGTTTGTGTTGAGAAGTCTGTCGTGATTCTAAAAGGTGACCTATTTCTTTTCTCTAACAGCTTTTAATATTCTGCTCTAGTGCTGAATTTCTGGAATCTTGTTCGTTATATGTCTAGTATAGATTAATTTTGGCTAATTGGAGTTCTGTGTGCCTCACTTATTTGTTGGTCAGGTCCTTTTCCCATACTTGGAAAGTTCTCTGGTGTTACTTTGGTAAATAACCTCTTTATGTCATTCATGTTGACTACTGATTTTTCACTGACACCTGTCACTGTTATTTTTCTTTGTGTCATCTTGCAGCCATTGAATTGTTATTTCCTGGCTCCTTGTTATTTTTAGATCTTTTTTTTCACAATTGCTAGCTGCAATCCTGTCTTCAAGGTCTGACAGTTTATCTTCAGTCTCTTTCAAGCAGTTTTGCCAGCTTTTGTTTGAGTTTTTAATTTCCTGGCTATCTCTTCTTATCTATTTAATGCATTGTAATTCCTTCCTGTGTTGTTCATTCAAGGTTTCCATCATTTTTCCTATGTTCTTTCTTTTTAATCTATGCCGCCTTTAGATGTCAGAAATTCTTTAATTATGTTTGTGAATTCTTCTTTTACCTGAGATATTATTTCTGATTTGATTACTTTCACAACCTCATGAAGTTGTTTCTTAGTTACTATACTTTGAGTGATTTCAGGTGGGTGACTTCCATTTTCTTCCATGTCTATATCTCCCAGACTTGTTCTGTGTGGGCTGGAGGTCTGAGATTGCCCTTTGTTCCTTGGTCTTGACATTTTCCTGGGTTCCTCCCAACAAGCTGGTTCCCAGGCACTTCCCACATTAGCCAGCCCTCTGCAGTATAGAGGAATAGGCCAGGCACCTGAGTTTCTCTGAACTCAGGCTCCCAGTAGGCAGTACTGGCCCACTGGGGAAGAACATTACCATCAAGGAAGCTTTAGTAGCTGGGCAGATCTTGGCAGGCAGTAGGGCATGGGACAAGCCTTCCCAGACCTGCCCAGCTATACCAAGGCTTCCCCAATGGCCATGGGTGTGTGGTAGTGTGGCTGCTTCTCTCAGTCTATCCATGGCGCCAGATGCACAAGGCCATGTCCACGTGGCTCTCCCAGTCTGTGCTGGCTGCTCACGAGAAGCAAGTGCCTCTGATGGCCTGCGGGTACATGGGGGTGTATCTGGCTGTTTCTCCCTGTCCACACTGATTACATGAGGGAAGCAAGCATGCAGATGGCAGCGGGTGCTCAGGGACTGGTCTTGCTATAGCTCCCTGTCCACACTGGCTGCCTGCAGGAGATAAGCCTTCCAATGGCAATGGGTGTGCAGGGGACAGTCTGGCTGTTTCTCCCTGAAGATTAGATTGTTGAGATGGTTGTATAATTCTATTAATTTACAAAAGGTTATTAGATTGTGTACTTAAAATGATTGAGTTATGTATAATTACATAATTCTATTAATTTACAAAAGATTATTGGATTGTGTACTTAAAAATAGTTGAATGATGGAATATGTAAAATTATACCTCCATAAAGCAATAAAAATATCCTAAGTTCAAAAATAGTTATATATAAGTCTACAAGAAAAATCTTAATATTTCTTTTATGTGGGTAGTACACTGATTATTAATCATAATGTACATACCATCTATAAGAATATAGTCATAAATTGAGTAATTCCTTCCAGATGAAAGATAGTAAAGTTTAATGAAATTTCTAGTATCAGACTTCTTTGTAGAGTTCTTGACTAATAACAACATATTATAAATTTGGAACTGTTAGAGTAACAACTTTAAAGCATCATAAATTTGGAACTTTTAAACTAATGACAACATATCATAAACTTGTAACTATTAGAATAAGATGGTATAGTTGATGTGACTTCTGCTCTAGTTACTAGGTCTTGTCACTGATAGCAGTTAATTTGTTGGCTTGTGAAGGTCATCAAGACCTTAAGATGGTTCACAAAGGTACAGTATGAGCAGAGGTGTTAAGATTTGAGAGTTTAATTCCAAATTACACTAGTGGTAAAGTGTTGTGCTGTATTTCTTACATTCCTTATTGATTTAATTTATGAAACAATATTGGAAGGCAAGTGCACCAAAAGTAAGTGGTTATACAAGAATTCTCAATCTGGGTATCTTAAGAAAATTTAAATTCAAGGGACCCTTTACTTATACGGCAAGTATTCTGAATATTTTCATTTAATCCTTTTATCTGTTAAAAAAAATTGTGATGTGAATTGATTTTAAAAGCATTGCTAAATAATCTGTAACAGATCATAAGCCCAGAAAACTGTGCTGGCTAAGGCCTTGGAGAGACAATAGGTGAACGCAGCCAAGTCCTTAAGGATGTACTGAAGTATCAAACCAAATGTGGAATTCTAGTGGAATATACCTGTGGAAAATAAAACTTGAAGCTTATGAAGTGAAGGGGACAGCTTGTATTACTATAAAGAAAGAAAATCACAACTAGGCATGGCCTTAGCATTGGGTGCAGCAAAATGCTGCAGTCACAATTAAATGAGGCTTGTCTTCCTTACTTTTTCATTGCTGAGACAAAATACCTGATGCCCAAAATGAAGAAAGGTTTATTTAGCTCACAGTTTGTGGAAGTTTTAGTCCATACTCAGCTGGCTCCAAACAGTGTGATATGGCAGAGGAAACAGTTCAAGGTGGCTGTGACAGATACCAAAAGAGACCAGAGCAAAAGGGCAGGTATAGGCAGAGAGCAAGCCCCTTCTCCCTTCTATTGTAAGCAGGCTATCACGCCACCAGAGTGGATATAGCACTCACACTATCTCCATGCCCTTCTCTTGCACAGGCTGAGAATGTTTACACATAAACGATCCTGGCTCCCTGCTGGGTCTTAGTTAAAATTCTAAACTTCTCAAGGTGACACAGTGTATCAACCAGACTTGGGGGGCAGCACTATATCATGTCGCTATGAAACATGGGAGGGTACTGGAGGAGGAGTGGGAAGGGTGCCTGCGGCAGCTGTCCTTTTGCCTGTGGTAGTCTACTCCGTATTGTCAAGAGGAGCTTTTTCTGAACAGCAGAGTAGAGCCTGTTTTACTTCCACCTAAGAATGGAGAAACTTCTACCCATAAGCTATGGCAGTGATCTGCAGATGACACTGAATGACGCATATAGTAAACACTTCTGATTGAATACTTATAAGCTATGATATTGTTTGGAGAACACAGAATGCCTGATAATGAAACTCTGCAGTAACTAAGTTATATTCTCATATTTGTTGATTGGAAGAAATAGAATATGTTAGTAAACTCGTAGCTTCATATGTACAGATTTTTACACTAGTAAGCCAAGTACATACTAGTTCCAGTCTGTGACTTTATGCTTTGTAGTTTTAATTTCCTCATAGCTATTTTAAGAACTCAGGTAATACACCATATATTGTAAGGTTTAGCATGAAACTAACTGGCAGAATACTCAATGATAAGACCAATAAAAAAAATAAGAGGTTTTCAGAAAACTTTTTACAAGTGAAACAACTGTAGATTAGACCAATGTTTTTGATTTCATTTTCAAATTCCAGGAATGTGTGACATGAATTCTTATCTGGTTTTCATTGATTACTCACTTTTGTTTACTTTTTTGCTTTATTTCAATAGTGTAAAAAAGCCATAAAAAGCATCCTACAGAAATGCACCTACCTACCAGCGCTGGAGCCGTTTCTGTATGATGCTCCTCCAAATATTCTGAAGCATGTGCTTGGGCAGTTCAGCAAGGTAAGAAACACCCTCTCCCCTTACTTGCTGCTGGAGGAAGGGGCAGGGGGAATAAAAATGACTCGTCACCTTGTTTTTTTGTATTTTTCTTTTTTCTGCTTGCTTGTCTTTTATTTTTCCACTGTAAGATGGAGTTCTGGGCTTTATTATTTAACTGTCACCAGTCTCTGTTGACAAAGGCAACACAGGTAAAGTCCACATAGAAATAAAGTATTACTTCTTTCTTACATTTTCTCAGAGCTTCTGTGCTTTTTTTTTTCTTTTAGTGTTTTCAGGAAGGTAAATTGTATGTGAACACTTAATGATCAGTAGCTTTTAGTAATTTTTTCCATTGTCTTAGTTTCACCCTCCTCGAGACATAGCCATACTCATTTCATAAGAGAAAAAGATCTCTGAGCCTCTGAAATATTTTTCACAAAGTCCATGCACTTTAAACTGAAGCTGCTCCCAGTCAGCTGTTTGGAGCACTCTTGACTTATTCATGGGCAGTGTTAGCAGTGGAGCTGTCATATTTCTTACATCATTGCAGGTTAGAGAGTAGCAGATGGTTGTAAGGGAGAAAGATAGGGCTGCCAGAAGTGAGCAGAGCCAGCAGAACTGACTCCTGACAGCAAAGGACGAAAGAGAGTAACTTTACTAAATAGCATTGGTGATCAGAATAGTGACCCTAAGATGTAAAGAACTGCTTAACCCATGCTTCATATTTGACTTAAAATAGTGAAGCTGAATGTGGTGGAGCATGCCTGTAATCCCAGCGCTCTGAGAAGTTCAGGCAGGAGGAACGCAAATTCAAGCCCAGCCTGGACAACTTAGTGAGATTTCAAAATTTAAAAAAAAAAAATGCTAGGACATAATGCAAAGGTCCTGAGTTCAATCCCCAGTACTGGGGAGAAAAAAAGGAAAAGAAAAAGAAAATAGTGAAGGAAAAATGGAGAGAGAGAAAGAAAAAGAAAAGGAAGTCTGTGCAAGTCTTAAACCATAGTAGTAATGCTCCAGGGTTAAGATTGAGAGTGCCTGAAGTCCCCACTTAATAGCTCTGATTTCTTAGGAGAAGTCTTGACCTCTCAAAACCTTAGTTTGTCTACCTGTAACTATTTTTTTAATTTTTATTTTAAAGAGAATGACACCAAGCAAAATAATACAGAATAAAGCAAATCAAAACAAACCAGTGTAAGTGACACAGGATTTCAAAACAATACGAAATCAATAATAGTTATCATAATGCCTCTTGTTGTCTTCAAAATAGCTGTATATACCTTCAGACATATCAAAATAAATCAGAATAGAACCAATAAAAACAAAACAATGAATGCAGTAAAGGACTTCAAAACAAGATATGAGTAACTGCAAAATTGCTACCATAATATATCTTGTTCTCTTTGAAATAGCTGCCCATGCCATTGGCTATAATAAAATCAAACAAAACAAAACAGAATAAAACCCAATCAAAAAGAACTGAATGAAATTGATACAGGACATGAAAACAAGATGATAGGGAATTAACAATGGCTACCACATTCAGGAGGAGATCCCCATAGAAGATACAGTGCATATTGTTATCCTCTAAATAGATGATCAGACCACTGGCTTTAGACCTTCAAAGTCGATGAAACCCAACACTACAAGCATTAAATTGTATTTTACTTCAGTAGCTATCATCGCAGCTTGTGTTTCTCCAGATCAGCTGTTCACATATGGGGTAGTGGAGGGGTGTTGCTCTTGTTTGCCAGCCCATGTGCCAGAAGGGGCTGGCATCTGGCTGTCACCTTAGCAGCCCCTCACGCTGCCAATTCGCAGGGTGGGGCTTGCCTCTTGGGGACTTCTTATTCTCTTCCCCTGCAGTCTGTAAATGGTGCTGAATCACAGGTAAAGGCTGGCCTCTGCCTGGCCTCCCAGCAGTCTATATATGGCACCAATTCACAGGGAAGGCTTGCTTCTTGGTATCTTCTTGTTTTCTTTTGGCTACCTGTAAAATGGATATAGTAGTACTTATTTCATAGGATCATTATAAAGATTAAAGAACACATTGTACAGAATTTAGAACATTTCCAGGCATATACTAAACATTCAAAAATTAAGATGTTTAAAAGAAATAAAACATGCAAGTGTTTATGGTTATTTTTGGTTTTGTTTTGTTTTGCTTTTGGTACCAGGAATCAAACTCATGACCTCATGCTTGCCAGGCAGGTGCTGTGCCACGGGAACTATATCCTTGGCCTTAAGGCTAAATTTTTAATGATAGAAAAGTGCAAATTTATTTGAATAGTCGGTTATAATGGTACCTGAATGTAGTACTGCAGTTTATATTCTCTATCTGGCAAATAGTAAGCATAAACTATAGGCTCTACAGTTAAGTATGCCTACTTTTAGGTAGTCATCTGAAATCTGGAGTCTGCTAGTATACCTCAGTTCTCTGAGCTGTCTCCCTGATCCTTGGCAGCTTGGCTGAGCCTCAAACCCACTGCTGAAAGTACCTGCTTTCCACTACCAAAGCCACTGCTGGATACATTTCTGTGTGTCCTACACACAGTCTGTCTGCTTCCTTTTAAGACAATGATGAAATTTCTTGTTTCTTAGATATATAGTGTGTGGAAGACTTAACGGAATGCTCCTTTAACAAACCAACTGACTAACCAAATATTGGCAGGGGGAAATCAACTAACTTACTACAAGGGGAAAATCAGTTTCTTCCTTTTGTGTATGCCTGATTGCTAAGTAAGAACTGGCTGCCTAATCTGGCCATCTAAGAAGGAAAAGGGGTAAGGGACTGAGTGGGTCATCAGCTCTTGAAAAGGGGTAATTGACATTATGTTTGAAAGTTTCATTTTGTAGGTTAGTCAAGTTAATAATACTAGTTTTACTGAACTTACTATGAAAATGACCATTAATCTCTTTTAAGCATTCAAAATAAATAAAAATCAGTAGGAGTTTTGTAAGTTAGCCGTTTTCAAATAAAGTTCATAGTGTACATCATATACTCATCAATGGGCCTTTGGAAATACTTGCAGAATTTTCTACTTTCTTAAAGGGTTCTTAAAGGAAGTAACACGTGAGTTAAGTTAAACAAGGAGTAGGTATTAAGCAGGCAAAGGTCAGGAGTTTGTGGAGTGTATGAAGGTATCCCAGGCACAGTAGATTACGCTGGCATAGGCGAGAAGTGCCCCAGGATGCATGCTGTGATGTCACTGAAAGAGTTTAGGATGGAGCTTGCTGGTAGGAACCCAGAGAGGCATTTGCAAACGGGATGGAAAGAACTCTGTGCACTGTGCTAAGGAACTTGCTCTCCAATGGGAGTAAACCACATTTTACACTCTGAACAGATCTCCTTTGCTCAGTGCATCGCCTTCATCTTATTTCCATGACGTAAACAGTTAATGTACTTCTACAAAGAATGCGTTTCCCCTCCCGTCATCAGCGGATTTGGGTTCATTATATTATGGGTTTATTGGGCATAAGTTTTTATTTGTATTTCCTCACATAAATTAATGTTTTCAAGTAGCCATAATCTGACTTGGAAAAGAAAACCTGACCTTTTTATTGCTGCACTTTTCCAGGTGCTGCCACATGATAGCGAAGCGCGCCGACTTTTTGTAACAAGTGGTGGACTTAGAAAAGTTCAAGAGATACAAGCAGAACCTGGTTCTCTCCTTCAAGACTATATCAACAGTATTAACAACTGTTACCCAGAGGAAGTGGTAAGGTAAGAGAAAGGAGTCTTGAGAAGTTCAAGAGTATAATGTTTTTTGCTTTTGAAACCTAGATTTTCATATACACGGCATCATTACGGGTACCTTAAAATACTCTAAGGCCAGTGTGCAGCTTTACCTCTGTCTTGATCTCTTTCCCTCCTTGCAAATGAAATTAAATCATTATGTTCTCATTAGTATACATTTCCATGGAATTTCATTTAAGACATTTCTTACTAAAATATGCATTACTACAGAATACCCAAATACACAGTTCAGATTAAATCAACATTTTTTAAATTATGAGTACTCGATTTTGAAGAGGCTGTGCATTCTCATTTTCATCGTTCCCTGCTTATCACTTTTCTTAAGCCCATATCACCTTGGTGGAAGTATTATAAGTGAAAAAGAGATGCTGACTATTGAAAGTTACCCTCCAAATGATAGGCACATAACTTTAGAGTAATACAGCAGGAAGTGCTATGACAAAAGCATTCAAGATTTTGTTCCGCAGTGCTAAGGAGCCCAGGGTCTCACATGCCAGGCAAGCACTCCAGCACTTGGCTCTGTCCCTTACAGAGCCTCTTTCTAAGCAAAGTCCTTTTGTGGAACATTAATCATGAGCCAAACTGGAGACTCAGTTTTGGAAGCCTAGAGAACTAGACTGTTAAGCACTACCCCCACCCCAGAGTAACCAAGGGAAGATAAAAAGGGATTAAACCTGCCAAATCTGCAACAATGCCTACACAGCATGTAAATAAAAGGCATATTTACTTATATTTTTCTAATCTGATTTATTTTTCTTCTAATATTAGAAAATACAAATTCCAGTCGTTAAAATTTATGTTATATATAAATTATAACCTTTATCTCCTTATAGTTGCTATTTTACATCAGAGTTTTTTTTAAATCAATTAATTCTGTTTTTTTGAGACGGGGTCTTGCTATGTAGTTCAGGCTGTCCTTGAACTCATTATGTAGCCCAGGCTGGCCTCGAACTTGAGGTGATTCCGTGGGTAAGGCTCAGAAGTTCTGGGATTACAGGCATGCACCACTGTGCCCTGATGAGAAGTTTTTAATACGTATAGCTTTACAAGCACAAGATATGGATTTTAAAAGCACACAGCTAAATATGTGAACAGAAACCATTTTATTCTTAAAAATAGATTTGTGCTTAACCAAAGGACCTATGTAGGAGGAATTCACTCCAATAAATATTCCTCTATTATTTTTATTATGCTGTTAGTATATGCTTTTAGTACATCATGACTGCATTCATTGTGGGAAATCTGTACATGTACATAACACACCTTGACTTGTTTTTTATCCCCTTTTCATCCCCCTCCCATCTTGGTCACCTCTTTTTCAAAAGATTTTGTATTGTCCTCTTTTGGAACCATTGTTTCATTTTTCTTTCTCTAAGCATTATTAAGTAAATAAAACTTAATTTTACACTAACATTGGAGAAACTATGTAGCAGTACTTAGCCACTTAGTACTTTTCACTATTTTTTGATGACAAAATGAATATTAAGCAATTTTTAATTCTTTTTGCAACAATAAATGATTAAATAAGATTATTTTGGTTATATTTAAGAATCCCATGCTTTTTGCTGGTGGGAAGCTACTGTTGACTCCCTCAGCACCAGGTAGACCCTGGTTGGAACGGGGCTTTCTGGCAGTTGGTGCTGATTTCTTATCGCCATCCCGCAGTACAGAGGTCTGTGCACACTCACGGGCACTAAGCGGTGCTGAGTGTGTGCATGCTCTGCTTGTGAGCGTGAGCAAGGTTAGCGTGGAGCATGTTTTCTTCCTTGTGGGGTCCTAGAGACTGTGAAGGGCTGAGGTGGCTGGGGGGAGAGGGATGCAACTGGCAGTTAGCTTGGAAATGAACCAAATAAAGCCTCAAGATTTATTGGAGGATCCTAACTGATTTATTGGGGACCATTATTTAAAGCAACAGTGCCCAATAAAAATATGTGAGGCATGTGTATAATTTCACATTTTCAGGTAGCCATGCTTTAAAAAGTAAAACCAGGAATGATAAATAAAATGTAATGATTTTTAAAATTCAGTATACCCAAATACTATAATTTCAGCCTGTAATCAAAATAAAAATATTGCGGGGAGGGGAATCAAACTCAGAACCTTGCGCTTGCTGGGGAAGCACTGTGTTGCTGAGCTGTATCCCTAGCCCTGATACAAAATTTATTAATGCATTGTTTTATATTTTTATGATATCACTTCCAGCACTTAGATGCTGAGTTTCACTAAGTATATTTGACCTGCATTTAGATTATATAAAACTTACAGTTGAAAAAGTAAACTCAGAACACCACCAAACACACCAAACATTCTTAGTAACTGAAGATTTTATTTGGATATAAAAATTCAATTTCTCAAACACTTGCCATATTTTCTAGTCTCAACCTTAGGTGCTTAAACAACATAATTTTTAAAGATTTTTTTAAAAGAAAAATATATAAGGAGTACTATCTTGTGTCTGATGCATTTATAGGGCCTAGACAGGTGAAGGAGGCTTTAAAATTTAGCTCAGACTTAGGGAGCCACAGTGTGAATTCCTCAGTTCAAGAATATTCTGAAGAAACCTGTTGAAAGACAGTCTTTTCAGAGGTGCATGCCTTTTGAGGAGAAATATTCTTCAGCTTTTTAAATGTACATTTATATGTTCTAGTTAACAGTGATATATATATATATATATATATATATATATATATATATATATATACTATTGTTTTACCCACTTTGATAAATTGTGGAAGAAGTTAGTGTAATACAAACTAGGAGTTTTCAAGTCTAGCATGTACAATAGATACAAATAGGTAATGAAGGACAAAGTGGGTCCCTAACACTAGGTTTTATCTAGAGAAAACACTTTCAAGGAGCTTATTTTGAGAATATTAGAAATTTTAAGATTGTACTACCTTAGGTTTTAAAATCCATTTCTTATATTCTGGAATGCCTGCCAAGTATTATTTGACAAGTTTTTATATGCATACAAGTTATTTCCATGGTATATTAAACACCTTACAATGTATTATTAATCAACATACTTAATACTTTCATACTAAATGTTTTATAAAATTACGAGTTTCTAAGTGTAAATTTCTAATACTATATATATATGAGACTCTTTTTGACCTACTGTGCTGAATCTTGAGTAAGTATCTAATAGCAGATTTTTTTTTCCAGGTACTATTCCCCTGGGTATTCAGACACACTTCTTCAAAGAGTGGACAGCTATCAGCCAGTTATTGATTAAATGTAGTCATATTTTTATACTCAAATTCACAGCCACATTTCATTAACAATTGTTAAAATTCTTTCCAAATGTTTGAACTAAATACATTCTAAACTTAGTGCAAAATACCTTTAGATAATATTTTCATGTAACCACTTTAAAAATTAGTATCTTGAATACATAAGGAACTATTCATAATCATTTGCATGCATAGGATTTGTTCACAAGGTAAATTTTAAGTAGGCAATAAAGGATTTTTAAGATGTTATTTTTCTACTAAAATCACAGAGAGAGATTGAGAGAAAAAGAGAGAGAGGCCTCCAGCTAAATCCAGGTGAGAAATATCCAAAGTCCTTATTTTGACTGACTCCAAAGGTAAACCATAGCTAACAGCCAGGCAAACTGTCCTTATGTATAACATGGAGGACGCAGACGGCCAGGAATGCAGGACCCTCAAAAGAGGCGCTGGTGCTGGGTCCATAAATGCACTGAACTGGACATGGACTCTGTTGTCAGCTTTCCTAAGAATTAGGACAGTCCTTCTCTGTATCACTTCTGCCCTGTCTGAAATGCTCCTGAGCCTTTGCAGGGCTGCAGAGAAAGGAAGTCATCATTAGGCACTCCGTGCTTGCACACGTGCTCTCCAACCTCACGGAAAGGTGTCAGTCATTGTGAATGACAGGGAAGCAGGCAGCAAGATGGGTCTCATGTTCCTATTTCCTGGCCTGTTCATGCTCCCAAATTTCAAAAGTCACATATTCAGGGGTTGAAGTAATCATTTGAAAAGAATACCGTGAAGCTCAGACCTTACACTTACTGTATTTTCAGCTAGGAAGGTATAAAGGGTAAGCTAAAGGAGATTTCAATAAAATGTTAAATAAAAATAACATTAGAATTGTCCTGTTTACTTTTCCTGTCCAGTGTTTTCCTGACTCTTGGGAATCTATGACTGGAGCTAGGCATCTCACTCCCTTGGTGTTTATGTGTCTTTTGATCTAAACAGGGCTGTTGCTGTGTGACCTCTGCCCACAGGGAGATCCAGACCCTTAGGTGACTGTGGTCTGGGTTTGCTTTTAGGTTTCCTTGTGGAACTCTTTTTTATTTTTATTTTTTTTCTCAAAAGGAACTTACCTATTTTGTGCATTTGTTCAAGTTTCTCTATTATCATTTTTTGCCCCAATAGGATTTTAATGTCTCTTAAAACTTCATCATACTCAAGTGGTCCCATTTCCTTTTTCCTTACATTGATAGTGATTGCAGTTAGTTTGTTTACTTTAGGGCTAGTGATTAAACCTTAGGCTTTGTGTATGCTAAATCATTCTATCCCTGAGCCTCATCCCCAACTGTGATTTCATGTTTTAATATTTACTTAAGCCTTTTATTGTTTTGTTTTATTTTGGTTTTTTTGCAGCTGTTTCTTTGACTCTTTGAATATAAAAAAGTATAATTTTTCTCCCCCATTTTATATCTTTCTTTGTTTCCTAACTGTCCAGTTTGTTTTATGAGCATTTCAGTCATCTGAGAAAACAAAAGTAGTTTTCACCTTTATTAAGACTTCCTTTTAGATGCTTAGCTGTTAATGATGGAAACTAGATTAAAACCTCAGATATTACTGGAATGATGAATATCTCATATTGTATTTTTTTGCATTATTCTTTGTACTTGAGATTTTTCACGTTATATATTCTTTCATATTTATCAAACTTAAACCAAGATAATTATATTTAATAGTGTTTGGGTGTTTGTAATTTCAATGTATGCAATTTGGAAAGTTTATGCTCTAAAATATTTCTTATAAAACACTTAAGCAACATGAATCTGTACTTTTTGAAAGGTTTATTATTAATATTTTTTAATGGTACTGGGAGTTGAACCTTTGGCCTCTGCACTGAGCTATATCCCTCAGCCCTCTTTTTAATCTTTTGTTTTGCAGCACAGTTTTGATAAGTTATCAGCTTGCCCAGGTTGGGCTCCAACATGTGACCCTCCTGCCTTAGTCTCCCAGAATACTAAATTAGAGGCACATAGCACTGCATTTAGTGAAAAGTATAATTTTTTTGACAATTAGAATTGTTACTTGAAAAATACACATTTTTTAAAAGTCTTTTTCATTTGTGCTAGAGCAAGAATAGTGTCTCTCATTGGTACTATCTGGCACTTTCATCCCTGGTTCGAATTGTGTTGATTCCGGTGCTCTGTGCAGACAAACCTCTTCCCACTCCCCTCGTCCTCTGCAGGCTATCTAAAGGTCAGCTCTGTTGGGGTCTTTCAAAGGAACAACAGTTCTAAGACTTCAAGTTAGGGAAATCAGCAACCTGGCCAGGTTGCCTGCTGGGGAGCAGGCACAGGAACAGAGCCTGAAGAGGCGTGAGAATCCGGGTTCTGGTTAGAAGTCTGTTGGGTAGGAAGGGTGTGACTACATGCTCAACCCACTCAAAACGTGCTTTCAAAATAACCTGCATTGGCGCATGAACGGCTGTACACAGACCTGGCGTGATTTATGGTAGTCTGATGGGGAGTGACAAGTAATATTGCAGCTGGCAATTGTATGGTACCCCAGGTCTCACACCTTAAGATAAATGGACTTTAAACCAGGTGATTGATGATAAAGAAAAACTACTTCCTGTCCTCATGGAGTTTTCTAACAAACGTATTTGCTCAGACCAAAAGAGTGGACTTGGCACAAGACACTGATCACAAAACAGCACAGACTGGCATAACTCATTTTAAAACCGGGTCCCATCACAGGAGGCATCTATGTTCATATCTGAGCTGGGTAATGTAGGACATGTGTATTTTTGCCTGGGCTGCACAGCTAATTTAAATAGATGGGATAAAAGATCCTAAAAACCAACAGCGTTAATTAACATCCTTACAGTGGTGCTGTCTTTCTATTGACTTTTCTTAGTTCTACAGACTTTCTGAGTTTTTCCAGGGACATCTGTTGTTTGTTGTCATCAATATAAATCATAGCCCTCATTAATGAAGTTACTATCATTTAGAGTTGGCAGTTCTTTGGCCTAAAACAAAAGAGAAGAGTAAGAAAGAAGCTAGAATAACACCTCAAAAACAAGTACACCCTTCAACTGAGTAAATTCAAAGTTTGCCTTATTCATGGCACTGTTTTGCCCAAAGCAGCAAGGCTTGAGGTGGCGCGAATTACCAGCAGGGGGCACCAGCGGGCTGTGATGGTTCTCTCTAGGATGAGGGTTAGACTTGCTCAGTATTACCAAGCCTTTTAAAACAAATGTTTTTCAAAAGAATGAACTCAACTGCTTTTTTTTTTTTTTTTTTTTTTTTTTTTT